>PVKA01022218.1:0-25474 GCA_004027165.1 Ctenomys sociabilis
TGACACAGACAAAGGAACTACAGAATAATGTACAGGACTACAAGATAAACCCTGAGAGGACTTCACTGACCACATAGGAAATATAAAGTTCATGTGTTGGTATATAAGTCTTGATCTATCTAGGTCTTAACCATCCAGCAGAAAAGTATAAAAATGAAGTATACATCATGGGGCCATAATATTAAGCTGAGCTGTAAATAACTATGGTCGACAATTTCTTATAATAACTCACTATTGTTGTAGAATCCTGACTGTGTTGGATTGTGGTGTATAGTTCAAGAACCTAAGTTAGTTGAATGACAATGGAGTGCCCACGTTTGACAGATGTAGACAAAGGAAGAGGTGTAGAAAGAAAAAATCATGATGTATGTGTATAGACAGTACAGTTGGGATAGATAATGCTGTGCTTCTACATAATTCTATGAGAGTCAAGATCTGCACTAATGGTGGTTGGACAGGATATTATGTCAGCTTCTAGTACTATGGTCATCCACTAGGAAAATAATTGTTGAATTTTTGATATAATTCATGTATAAAAAATAAGAAGTAAGCAGCTACACTCTTAATTCACTGATAAGAGATATCTGCTAAAATAATTTCTGTAAATATATCATGTATGCACCTTGTACAATACCAAAACAGTTTGCAATGTATTATTTATCGAATCTGTATTGTTAAGGTGTCTTGAAACTGTCTGATTGACATTTGTAGTTCAATAAAATAAAATAATAAAAAAAAAGAAAGTCAGTATTGATCTGTTTGTAGGCCAACTACTCTTTGGGGCTTTTCAAAGTAAGAGTAATCACTTAATCCTATTCATAAGAAATTAATGCATACACTGTTAATCAGCCAGGCTGATGCCTTATTAAGTTGCAATTTTCTGCTTTCTGAAGACACGGTGTTGGATGTCATCAGAAAGAGATGATACTACCCACCTGAGTCTCATATTCCAAACAATTGATACAAAAATCAGACAGCTGTCTGGAGAGGCACTACTCACTGTGCCTCTTTATTCCTAGTCCTGTCTATTTAGTTTACATATTTTGCTGGGTCTGGAAGAACTGTTCTATTTACAGAATGGGAGACTACATGTCCATCATGGGTCTGCATATTTTCTTAGTTGAAAAGAGATAAAGACAACTTCTAATCTCCTGATATCTTACAAACAAATATCCTTTGTGGGGTATATGCGCTTTTCAACTCATCTGTCAGTCCCTTGGAATCTTGACCAAATGCAATTTTTGCACACAGTTAATTTTTTGTCTGAATAATAATACTTACCAAGTCTCAACTGCATACCAGGCACATTTTTAGGCATTTTACACATATTGACATATCGTGTATTACCTTCTTCATCATCATCATCATCAGCAACAGCAGCAGCAGCAGCAGCAGCATTATTTTATAGAAGAGGAAACTGAGGCCTTGAAATAATTGTGCAAGATTAAAAAACTAATAAATGGTAAGAGTAGGATTTAAATCCAGGCAATAGGCTGTTCACCATTAACTATGTTATTATATAAATAGGAAGAAAATGTCTCACAGGTTGTAAGATGTGTTCAAGTCTATAGATTTACTGGGAAAATTCAATTCAAAAGGAATTTTTTGAGATTTGGTCACACCTAGGGCTTGGGGTTAAATGCTATGGCACTATGTATCCAAAGAGGAAAAATCCATCCCTCGTGTTAGATTATTTAGCATAGGGATATTAAGACGGGTACAAAGCATAACATAGGAAACAGAAAGAAATTGTATGGTAGAAGCAGATCAGGATGATGGTTTGGAGGTGCTACAGGATGTCTCTGGTGACATTCAGTGTGACTATGTTTTGCCTTTTCTTATAAGTTACAGGTCCTATGTAATGTGTTTTCCAAAGTTCAATAAAGAAAGGAGGACCTTATTGTCTATTTTGTGGCATGGAGCTGAGCTCAATGCATCTGAGGTGTGTAACCCTCAATCATGAGTCTTGTGTTGACTGCAAGGTTTGTGAAACAGGCTTTAGTGTGAGAAGCCATAAAATATGCCTGGAACAGGAGATAGTGATGGCTCATGAACTGCTCCTTATTTATTTACCTAAGGTAAATGCTCTGCCTAGCCTTTCTTGTTGAAAATTACTGTTTGCTTTTTTATTTGTTGTGTTCGAGCATTTGATTTCTCAAATTACAAAACTGTGCAGTACTTTCTGATGTTTGCAACAAGAGTTCAGTTTTGCTCCACAGAGCCTTAAATACTTCTGATGGTTTACCAAACCTCACTATAAAGCCTTAGCACACACACAAAGGCCAAAGACACGGACCATCCCTGAGAAAAGGAAGGCATGATTACTGCTGGCTGTTATTGAGGGTTGTTCAGAGTTTTTATTTTGTTTTGTTTTGCTCTGTTGTCAGTTCTTTCATACTCCAGAGCCCGGTATCCCTTTCTGTCATGCCCTTATGACTTGAATCATATGACAAAGGTAAACGGAATGCATCTAGCACAGACAACATTATAATATGGAGTCAGAAACTATGGAGTACTTCGGGCAAGTGTAAATTACCAAGTTTGATTGAAGTGTGGAGCAAATCAGGACATTAATTTTGAATGTAGACTGGTGGAATCAAAGCTATTATTTAGTTGTATTTGTGACTCAACATTAATGTGATGTTTTCCTCAAAACAATTTTCTGAAAATAATGTAATAAATATGTTTCTGTAATATAGCAACTTGCTTAAAAGTTACAGAGTAAGAGGAGATAGAATTACATCTTGGTTTTGAACCTAATTTATATATGCATTCTGTTCATAATTCATTTTTACCTGATGACTTGGCATGTCCCTCATTTACTTTTCAAATCAATTTAAATACAAATTTAGGTAAAACAGTAGTTGTGGCGGTGCACATTGCAATCTCAGCACTCAGAAGCCTGAGGAAAATGATCTGACTTTGAGGCCAGCCAGAGCTAGAGTGGGTGCATTGCCAGCCTTAACCACACAGTGAGACCCTGTCTCCAAAAAATGAAATAAATTAACTAATTCATTAATTTAGGTCAAACATCATTGGAGTCATTGGAAGGAGGTTAAATGTACAACATTCCACACTTAAAGCTACTTTACATCTATTTGGATTGTATACCCTCTTATCTCAGTTACAGCAAGCAAACAAAACTCAAGAATGGAAACTGAGTTTGCTTTCAAGGTGTTCAGTCTCTAAAGTATACAAGCAGCAGGGATCATCCAAAACATACAACCATCTCAGTGCAGGATCTAAGCATCTATTACAGGATGTGAGCCTTCAACACAAAGCTGGGGTTCTGTTTCCTTGCCTCAGGGTTAATATTTTCTTCTTGGAGTAAAAATGTGTAGTTGATTATATGAATCAGGTCTATTTTTCTTTATAAACCAAGCTGATTTAAAAATATTAGTTAGGGCCAGCCAGACAGCTCAGCAGACTAAAGAGCCTGCTTACACAGTCATGTGGGCCAGAACTCAATCCCCAGCTTGCTTGGCCAGCCCCACCAGGGCAGCTGAGATGGTGAATGAGACCAGGCATGGTGGTGCCTGCCTATAATCCTAGCATTTGGGAGGCTAAAAACAGGAGAATCACTACAAGTCCAATCAGTGTAATGAGGCCCTATAGATCCTGTACTTAATTAATTAATTAATTAAAATAAATAAAAGCATGACAAATTTCATGATGGTTTTTATTTAAAATCATATTCTACTTAAAAACAACAATAATGATAATTACCTAAACTTGAAGTTCAGTACAGTATAAGGTTCATTAATGTAATATTAACCTGTTTTAAGTATTTGAAGCCAGTAAAATTCAGTTTCCAATCTTATTCCTTTCCAGTACAATACTTAGAGAATCTAAAATGAGCAAAGTTTGGGAGAAATGTATCTTCATCCCTAAATAAATTCAAAATTCATAATGAATAAGCACATTGAGGAGTGGCTGTGCAGATGAGCAGTCTGTAGCTATGAACTGCTAATGGTCATTGAAAAGGTGAAATGTATGTGGAACCATCTTTCAAAATGAAAAGCAGTTCTGTATCAGAAGAGCATCTGAATTAATTGCTGTGTTCATGGGGGTAAAAGGCATTTTCTGTCTTCTTTGCTGAGTGGAATCACGTCAGATGAAGGTGTGGGAGGGTGCCATGGACCTCCACAGACACCCATATGGGGACGCCAGGGACCAGCAGACAAGATACACCAGGGAGCAGTGAGGGTGGCAAAGAGCCAAGGAGCGCTATGGACTTCCTTCTGCCAGCAGTGGGATGGTACTGTGAGATTCTGAAGAGGAAACAAAATAGGCCAGGTTGCTCCTACAATAAAGAAAATTTGGCCAAGTGTAGGGTTTGTGTCATTACCTGATAACAAAGCAGAGTCATACAAATCACAGAGCAGCTTGGCTCTGCAGACAAGGAGAGACCACACCTCACCATTTGGAGCCATAGAAAGGCCTTGGTTCTGTGTAGGTTACAACCTCATGATGTATTATAAATGTCCAGTGGAACTGAGGGAGCACAAATGACTTCATCTGAACAGGCTACATCTTAGGGAAAGCACAGGATCCGAGGATCCCCGGGCCTCAGACAGGCTTGGGAAACTGGTGAGCTCATCAGATTCAGCCCCAGAAAGTTGAAGTCTTCTGTGCCCAAGTAGTCCAGGGCTCTGTGGGGCTGTGTTCTTTGCTGGGGCTTAGATTATTACTCAACACTTCTCAAAGCTGAATTGGCAGACCTAGAAAAGCAAGCATGCTTAAAAGCACAGCTGTCAAGCCTGGAGGACACTTTTCCTCCAGGATGTGTCCTTCTCAGGTTGAAGAGAATGTGAAAACCTTAGCAGAGAGGCCATGAATGCCTGAAGCTGAGGACACAGCTGGAAAAATTTTTATTATTGCCTAGAGTTCCCCCTGGCACTGTATGCTAACTGGAATTATTTGTAAATGGAAGAGTGCACAAGAGCTACTCTTGTGTGCTCTTGCCATTCACTGATGGGTGTAAATATGCTGAAACTGAATTCTAAGAATCATTTTGGAGCTTAGGAGCCATTCTTCCTAGGATATTAGCGACAGTTTGGCATTTAATGGCTGGCCAAATAGCTCAGTGCATTTAAGCACCTGTAAGCAGGCAGCACAGGTGCAGGAGGTTTGATCTCTGGGCCGGCCATGCTGGCCCCACCCCCAGGGCGTGCTGAGATGCTGATTGAGACTGGGTGTGGTGGCACGTGCCTGTAAGCCCAACAGTTGGGAGGCTATAAACAGGAGAATCACTACGATTCTGATCTGTGTAATGAGACCCTGAACACCCTGTAAGCCCTTCCCTAAAATTAAATAAATAAATAAAAAGACAGTTTGGCTTCTAAAAAGAAGACAGACTGGAGAAGACATCTAAAATCTCTTACCCCCTCCATCTCGCATACACGTAGGGCAGTTAGGAGCCCTCCCCCTTCCTTACTCCTCACTTTCATTTCCTCCCCTCTTCATCAAAATTCTTTCTACAGTTTCTGCCTTCAATGATTTTGAAGTCTGCATTTCAATTAGTTGTTGTTTGTTAACTTGTCTCTTACCTCTGTCAGTTTCTCTTCACTCACTGTCTGACTGGGTCTGGTGAGGCTATGTAGTGAGCATTTGGGAACACAGTGCACACAGTGCCTGCTGTCCTGGGTAGAAAGCCTCAACAAATCATTACGACTGTGTTTGTAGAGAATTGCGCAAAATGTTATATCAGGTAAGACTATTAAAAATTTCAATTATGGAAGAGAATCATCCAGTTGGGAAAGTATAGCAAAAAATGTGGAAAAAGGGCTGGGCACAGAACTGCTTACATCTCAGCCAGCACAGACAGAACCACAGAAACCTGTTTGGTTTAGGCAGTGTGTGGAAATTTAAGATGGGGGGGAAACAAAGACCCAATGACTGTCCCAAGAGACACCCAAGTGCCCCCTCACTCTGGCTAATTCAAATGGGATGCAGTAATCAGCACTCAGAAGTGGTGCTAGGAAGCTTCATCATGTTTTTCTCAATTATTGTTATAGAAAATTTGAATTATACTTGATGTTTGTATGAACAGAGTATATAGCATAAATTTCTAGTATCTACTTCTTCATGTAAGCATTCAAATCTGTGCACTTTTCTCAGATGAAACCTAATATAGTATTTTAGTTTCTTATTCATTTATTTGTTTAACCAAACCTAGGGATGGACTCCCACTTGCTAGATATGCCTTCAACCACTGAGGCCAAGCTCTATACACTTGTATGTATATTTTTAAAATAATAAGCAAAGAGCAAGGTTACTGATTGCATCAAGATTTTTATTTAACATATTTTGAGAAATTTGTACTTTTAAAAGTTTGTGTTGGGTAGACCTTTTAAAGATGGCACCCCACCTACTGTGCGCACACACACACAACCCAAAAATATTTTTTTAAAACACTTGATTTTTTATTAAAGCACATCCTGGCATTAGAGAAAGTTTACATATACACATGCACAACTTTTTAAACATAACTCAATATCACATCGAAAATAGAACATGGAAACCCACTCAAATGGTAGAAACAAGTTTACTGAAATATATAAAAATTTAAATGTAATAAAATAAGTCAAACATTGGTACTGACAGGGAAACATCAGTTAGGTCCAAACAATTAATAACGTACTCAGAGTAGGCTGTGCAAACAATTATTTTCAAAGGAATTATGTATAGAGGTATGCATGGGGGTTGGAGAACCATAGGAGATAGTGAAAGGGTCATTCAGGGAACCAAAGTAAAGCTATGCAGCAAAACCCAAAAGGAGACCATTGTGTGATGAAAGCTTTTTTGAGAAGCAAGGATATAGGAACACAGCCAGCTTCAAAGGTGAATCTAAAGATCTTCCAGTGGGGTGGCAGAGGGCAAGAAATAAATCTAAGATTCTTGCTTTATCCACAGGTTAATTTTCTATGATTTCAGGTACATACAATCAAGCATATTAAATGAAAAATTTCAAAAATAAGTCATCCACATAGTTCTGAGTTCCATTTGGGGTTGCATAATAAGATCTCTTGCCATCCTGCTCTATCCTGCTTAGGATGTATCTGCCCTTTGTCCATCATGTCCACACTATGCACACTACCCACCAGTCTGTAGTTTCATAGCTGTCTTAGCCATCAGAGAGACTGTCACAGTATCACAGTGTTTGTGTTAGAGTAACTCTTATTTTAGTTAATAGTAGACCCAAAATGCAAGAGCAGTGATGCTGGCAATTTGGATTTACCAAAAAACAAACAACAACAAAAAGTCAATAAAATACTTCTTTTAAATGAAAAGATGAAAGTCTCCAACTTGAAGACAGAAAAAAAAAAAGTGTATCTGAGATTAAGACATATAGTAAGGGTAAGTGTTGCACATGTGAAACTGTGAAGAAAGAAGAAATCCGTGCTAGTTTTGCCACATCTTAAATTGCAAATTTACAGCCACAATCTATGCTAAGTGCTTAGTTAAGGTAGCAAAGACATTTAGTGTATAGGGTTTAGTTGTTTCTGCGGTTCCAAGCATCTGCTGGGGGTCTTGAAATGCATACTCTGTAGATAAGAATGGACAGCTATGTTCCAATACACTGTTGGTCGTTCCACAGGCCAACTCCAACAACAGTCAGTGTGCATGGTCCATGGGCAGAGAGGGCAAAGAAGGGACAAGTGTAAGAAAAAAAAATCCTTGTAAGTTGGAGGTATCCATGAATGATGGCAACTTGCTATACCTCGAAATAATAAAGACTGTTCATTTTAAGGAAAGTGTAATGTCATTCTGATTGTCAATTCAGTAGATCTAGTATCACCAAACATATTTCAGAGATACTGTACTACCTTGCCAGAAACACCTATAAAAGCTAATTAGCAATGGTTCTTTGTTAGTACACAAAGATTTGGTATTAGGCTAATTAAAACGATTTTAAGTCTCACCTCCTTCCTCTACCAATTCATTTCATATTCCAGTCAAAGTAAATTAAACCCATTAATCAAAGTGGTAAAAATGATAGAAGGTACAGAATATAGGCAAAACTAAAAGACTAACAGCCCTCATTATGCTTAATTTTGTTCCCCAGTAAAGGATAATAAATTCAAATTGCAATATCACAATAAAACATTTAATTATTCAAGAGCAGAGCAGAACATGTTATAATTAACTCCCTACTACATGTCTTCATTTAGGTGGCAACAGATGCAGTTTAGTGGTCCAGCCAGTCCTGAATTAAAGATGTTAAGTGACATGTCAGTGCTCTGTCACCACGGAAAGTGTCCTCGCTGTGTACTTTGCCTTAGGATGTGGGCAAGTAGTGGCTGAAGGGGGAGCTGAGTCATTCATTCTCTGTTCAACAGATGTCTGTTTTATGTGAGGCAGAGTTCTTAGCATTGGAATTCCGACAGTGAATTACTATTCAGCACTAGGAACTGTCCAACAGCATATTGCCCACTTGGAAAGGCAGGAAGAGTTTACAGGAGGACTGTCATTAAATCCACATTTTATGGCTTTCCTATGAAGCTCTTCTTTCCAAAGTACTTCTCAGGCAACATGGCATCTCCTTGCTTCCTGTGTTCCTGCCACCAGATCCTTTTCTGCCCCTCATGCCTGCCAACCTCATTCTTACTTCATTGCCATACATTTCCTCTTCCATCTGTCTAGAACTATGTTCTGCCCAGATTTTCCAGCGGTCTTCCTTTTCTTCATTAAGTTCCTGAATAAAGAAAACATTGTCCTGAATACCTAGAGGAGCTCCATTACTCCACTTTTAAAAATATTCCTCAGAGCGCTAAGAACTGTCCAACAGTGTATTGCTTACTTATTATTTCTCCAGTCCTCAGATGATGAGATTGGCATCATCTGAAGGTGAAAGACTTTTGCCACTCTTCTTCATCACACTCCAGTTAGCCTGACATGTAGTACGTTCACATTAAATGTTTGTGACTGTGGAGGATTAGATTGTCCATAGGTAACACTGACAGTATGGCCCATACTGTACATATTTCTGAAGTAGTCAGATTCTTTTATAGAGACTGTTGGACAGTTCCTAGTGCTGAATAGTAATTCACTGTTGGAATTCCAATGCCTAGAGCTCTGCCTCACATAAAACGGACATCTGCTGAATGGAGAATGAAGGACTCAGCACCACCCCTTCAGTCACTACTTGCTCACATCCTGAGATAATGCCCTCCCTTCACCCTGGGATGGTGGACTTGGAAACAACATGTCATCAGTAGCATGTGACTGATAGGTTACTGCATACTTTCTGAGGCTGAAAGTGTCATAAAAGGTGGTGAACCTTGCCTTTGGATTCCTGATTAAGTCATATGGAGATGCCCTGAAATGATTGGAGAATAAGCTACTCACCCTGCCATTAGCTCACCCTATATTCTCCCAAAATTAATGAGTAACTTTTAAAATAAAATGTTTTACTTCCAGTCTGTGCCAGAGTGAAGAGACTATATAATGAAGATGGAAGACTATGGTTGGGAGAACTATAAATAGAAATCAAATATTACCAAAAAAAATTTCAATAGCAAATATCCTCAGTACAATGCATTTGATTATACTGTCACATTACTGCCTATGTCAGGCTGACAATTTAGTCCATCTCATCTGGCATAGTTACTTTGGGGGCAGAAGTGAGGCAGGAACACATGGTAAAGCAGAAGCGTTGACTTCATTGTCAGGTGGAAAAGAGACTGAGATCCCTTAGTCCCCTTCAAGGACATGCATCTAGCTAGCTGCCCCCAAACTCCTGAAATATGTTACCACATTTAAACAGTACCGTAGTCTGGGACCCAGTGTTTAATACAGAAGTCTATGGGGTTCCAAATGATAGTAACAAATTGATACTTTTTCAAGGTAGTTACTACTAAGTAATCACCAGTATTCTTTCCTTCTAATTGTGGCCTTAAAATCCTTTTCAAACATCCCTTAGCAATTGATTACAGTTAATACTCAAGTGTATTGCCATGCCAAGCTTAGGAAACCCCAAAACTTCCCCCCAACACATTGAGCATTATAGTCGCTCTTCACCATCTACATCCCCCTTCTTTAGAACTTTCTGCAGTGTTACAGAACCCTAGAGGGAGTATCACAATGATGCAAGATGAAAGTATATGGTTTTGTCTGATAACAGTTTATGATTGATTAATTGATTATAGTGCTCAGGATCAAACTCAGAGCCTCACACATACTAAGCAAGTATGCTAGCATTGAGTTGTACTCCCAGCACAATTCTTCTTCAATTCTCTAAGAAAAAATGTTTCCGTCCCTAATGAAAAAGACAACTATGGTTTGCGGCTTTTGAAACATGTTGCTATCTGATAAATAG
Organism: Ctenomys sociabilis; assembly: GCA_004027165.1. NCBI lineage: Eukaryota > Metazoa > Chordata > Mammalia > Rodentia > Ctenomyidae > Ctenomys > Ctenomys sociabilis. The sequence continues at coordinate 10,322 of PVKA01022218.1, forward strand.
GCATAGAGAACTGTGCGGACAGGAATTTATCTGCATAACTGCAATGTTAAGAAGTGCTCCAATTTTCAAAACTTTTCTTGGTTGTACAGGGCAACACTGGATTGTTAGCTCTGCAGTTTTCTTTCACTCACAGTTTCATCATGTTTTTTTCTCTCGTTTTCATCTGCATATGTATAGTATTGCTGCTATTACCTACAGAACTGTGTGGTGTCATTACTCACTTCAAATTAAACCAAGGAGATATCAGTACAGTTAGCCAAAAGCATTTATTTATGTCTTTAAATACTGCCTCCACCAAACAGTTTTTCCTGCTTTACCATGTGGTGAATGGTCACTCTTTCTAAGTACTGTATTGGTTGATATCTCCTGGAGTAGTCCACTATTCCATGTGACATAATTATTTTGCAATTACTTTAACTTCTCCATTTATGCTGAATCTCATTGAGGGCAGAACCATTTCTGATTCATCTGTTCTTCCCCTGCAGAGCTTGATAAAATGAAAATTTAGCAGCTCCAAAATATCAGTGTTGCGATTCCACTTAACTTTCTCCCAATTCACACCCACAACTCCCCTTGCCAGAAATCTATTTGGAACCTGAGCAAGAAGATATAGGGAAGAACCATTCTGACTAGCAATCTATGGGTCTTTACTCTGGACAGCACTAAGTCATTTATCCCCACTATGTATTTTTCAGCTAGGAAAATAGAAATAAATTCTTTTTGCCATAAAATTTCAAAAAGTGCTAACTGACATTTATCACTCAAAGCCCAAGAAGGCTATATACAATGAAATTTGAGGAAAGTCTCTTGTGAAAAGGAATTATCCTTCTAACCTGTCAATAATGTTCCTGGTAAGAGCATCACTGGACTATTTCCCTGCCTATATTAGGATTAACCTTGCTATTTTCACTTATTCAGTACCAAACACTAGCTAGAAGTTTTTCCTACCAGTGAGTCTGGAAGCTTACTATGTCAGAATTACCTGGAAGGTGGATTAAAAGGAGAGTTGCTCTACTCTTAAAGTTTAAATATCAGCAGCTATGCAGTATGCCTGAAAAAAAAATGCACTTTCTTTTACAATTTCTCAGCTGCTACAGATAACTGCAATTTTGGAACTATTGATTAGGGAAAATTTAACTTAATACCATAGTTAACATGTTCTGTATCCTGTAGCAACCCACTTTTGTAGGAAACCAAATTAGACAGGGTTAATTAACTCTACTACTTGTTCAGAGTTACACAATTAGGACTTAAACATAGACGTTGAGCTGGGGAGATAGCTCAGTGGTACAAGCAACTGCCTGGAAAGCACAAGGTTCTGAGTTTGATCCCTGATACCAGAAATAAATAAACATAAGCATCACAAATGTTATTCAATATAAGAGTAAAGAAATTCATTTGTTCATGTCAAAGTGAGGGTTTGTGGGTTGCTATTTCTCAGCTGTATGATCTTAAGAAAATTAAACTTTCTGAACCTCTATTTACTTAACACAGTGATAATAACAGTCATTTCTCTTAGAAATGTTTTGACCATGGAATGAAAAAGTGTATGAAAACTATTAGAGTATTCTAGGTACAGAAGAACAGAGTGGACGCAAGTTCTCAGAGTTTATATTTAAATGAAAGAGCCAGGTAGAAATGGACCAGTGAAGATATAAGGAATTCAGAACACGAGAGTGCTGTGAAACAACAGAACAGGGGGATGGCCCGGAGGTTTGGAGTAGGAATGGGGATATCTGAGTCTCCAAAATGATAGTATATGAGCTCAGATATGAAAGACAAGAAGGTGCCAGCCATGCAAAAAGAATGATTGTTCAAGGAGGACCAAGAATATGTACAAAAATGTGGTAGCAGAAATATTAATTTCTTGGCCTAGGAACTGAAAGAAAGTCAATTAGATTTGCGTTTACTGAGTGGGAGAAGGGGAAGAGATAAGGAGAGAGAAGAGGGGATCTCCCAGAGGTGGGTGGCTGTAATTACAGCTGACAAAGTAAGACATGGTGAAGTATATGCATTGTATTCTAAGGACAGTTCAAAGTCATTGGGAGAGCTTCAAGCAAGGGAGTGACTTGATTGGATTTATATTTTTAAAAAGAACAGTGTAGCTACTAGATAAAAAAATCAATTGTGTTAAAGGGAAACATGCACAGCAGTTACACAGCTGCACTATAGACCAGCTGGTTCATTCTAGGCAGTTGGTCAGAAGCACAAGTGGATTGAGTCAGATTATCTAGGGCTAGTTGACAGCATGTTTTAGCAATAAAGTAAATGGAAATCCAATTTGATACAACAGGGGTTGCTAAATTAGAGGCATGTCTAGAGTTTAAAGTGAAAGGTTCTGTTTGGGGCATGTAAGATGAATTATAAAAGTCTACAAGGAAACTCGGGGAGTTTGTAGATGTAGTCACTCATTTCATTGTAGTGTTTGTTTCATGAGCATAAAAAAAGCTAAAATTCATCTTATCCCCCTTTAAATACGTACAGCAAATCAATTGTTCTACCAATAGATCTATATTGTAACAAACTACAATAACAAAACAAAACAATGAAATGTTTATTTACAGCACAGGGCTCTCAAAGATGCTGCTCAACATCTGTCTGAAACTTAAAAAGGGATAAATAGCTCAGGAGACTTTTCTAGACAACTTCAGACAATAAAACACTGATATATTTCTCTCTTTTTTCATTATAGTTTTATTTTGGTTAAACTGACACAAATAATTATACACGTTGGTGGGATACAATACAATGCTTTATACTTATGTACATTGTATAATGATAAATCAGGTGGATGATTCTTGTATATATTGTATAACAACAAGTTAGAGCAATTAACTTGAAATTTTTTCACTTCTTTCTGACTAGAACATTCAGAATCCTCTCTTCCAGCTATTTTAAGAGGCGAACTTTTCCACCATTTGGTACCAGGGCTCAGCTTGGATGAAGGAGCCCAGAATTAGAAGCTAGAACATTTGAGTCCTAGATCCTGTCAGATGCTGGAGAGCTGTGGAACCTGAAATATGCCACTTGATCTGTCTGATCATGTTCTGTCAGTAAATAAGGAACATCAGATTTGACTGCTGGGAGGGTAAATGAGTGCTGTTGCAGAAGTGTTGGAAAAGTTTAAAATGCTCCACAGATCTTGTTTCAATAGAAAAAGATTTCAAAGATACGGTGATTTAGAGAACACTTTGGTCAAAACTGAGACTAAGAGAAGAAATTTGAGCAAAACTAAATGTTGCAAGAAGAAAGACTATTAAAAAGTAATCATTTTATGGCCAGAACCCAAGGCTTTTTTATTCTTTCATTCTTAGAAAAATAGAACTTAGAAGTTCTTGGGAACGAAAATGTATCCAAAGTCATTGTTTACAAAGCACATGTGCCTTTTAAAAATATCACTAAATTATTACTATTATTATTATTATTATTAGAAAAATAGAGGAAGGAATAATCAACATTCTAAAGGCTCAAAAAGGAAAAAAAAATCATTCTAAAGGTTCCATAATGCTCTGGTTTCTCTTTAGATCATATAAATCTTTCGCCTTTTTTCTAAAGGTTCCATAAGTATGATTTCTCTATCTGCAGAGATTGTTCTGAAAGATATACTGTCCTGTTTAGGTATGCTTAAAAATAAATAAGACAGTACTGAGTTTGGGAGTTAGACATAAACTATCAGTCCTATAAAGAGTACTTAATCACTTGCTTAAATTTCAGTATTGCTAACCTTCCAAGTTAATGTCTGAAATCTTGACTTGAATCATGAAGTAAGCTGTGGAGTTAGCCAGTCCAGCTGAGGAATGACTATGATGTGAATGGTCTCTCATTACACGTACATAAACTTACATGAGTCCATATAAGAACTATATGACACAGAAAGAATCCAATATGAACAGAGAGAAAGGGTTACTTTGTTTCACTGCTTAGAGTGCTACATATTCTTTAAAAATAAATTTCACTTTTGAGTATGGTCTCTGTTGCATCCATTTACCTATAAGCCTTGAGTTTGGGGCCAGGGAGATGGCTCAGTAGAATAAGCGCTTCTCTGGCAAGCACAAGGGTCTGAGTTCAATCCCTGGTTCCACCAAAAATTAAAGCCTTCAGTTTATTTTTTTATAGCTGAGTAATAATCCATTGTATAAAAATACCACATCTTTTTTTATCCGTTCATTAGGGGATGGGCATTTGGCTTATTTTCAATGCTTAGCTGTGACAAATTACTATAAACATGGGTGCACATATGTCACTGTTCTAAGATGTTTTCAGTTCTTCTGGAAAAATACCTAGGAGGGGAATAACTGGATTGAATGAGACCTACAACCCTACCTTTTAGAGGAATCCCCACACTTATTTCCATAGTGGTTTCAACATTCTGCACTCCCACCAACAAGAGATAAGGATTCCTTTTTCCCCAAGCCTCTGCAGCACTTGATATTGGTTGTCTTCTTGATGATAGTCATTCTTTCTGGGAATCTCAGTGTTGTTTTAATTTACATTTCTCAAATGAGCAATGATGTTGAATATTTTTGTATATTTATTTCCCATTTATGTTTCTTCATCTGAGAAGTGTATGTTCATCTCATATGCCCATTTCTGGGTTGGGTCATTGAATTTTGGGGGACCAATTTTTTTTAATTCTTCATATGTTCTAGATAGAAGCTCTTTGTCTGAGGGGACAGTCAGTTAATTTTTCTCCCAATTCATGAGTATTCTTTTACTCTGTTGTGATTTCTTTTGATGTGCAAAAACTCTTCAAAAAGAGAAGATCCCAGTTAGGTTTTTTTTGGTTGTTTTAGATCCCAGTTGTTGATTCTCTGAAGTATTTCCTATGCAGTATGGTTTTTGTTCATGAACTCTACCCACCTGTACATCTTCATGATTTCTACCTAGAAATCTAGAAGATTCAGTGTTTCAGTTTTAATATTTAAATATTTGGTCCATTTTTACTTTAGTTTAGTGCATAGTTATAGACCATCATTTTCAATGTAAAAGAAGCTAAGAAACTAACTCTGCCTCAGAGTGGTACAGCCATAGATCTGTCATCTGCTTCATTCAAGCTGCACATATCATACTCAGCACATCGAAGGTGCTCAACAAATAACAGTTGAGACTCTTAGTAACAGCAACAGTAGCCAAAGGATCAGACTAGGCACGTTAGTCATAGATGACACAGCTAAAGAAAGATCTCTTTGAACAGATAGTAAAGGTTTCTCTGCAGCCACATAAAGCTTGTACTCATGGTATTTGAAAGTTTTTAGGCACCATAATTAGGGAATTTTCCTGAATAATTAAGCAGTTTTAGAATTTGATATTCATTCCATACGAATACTATTCCTATGGAAATAATAAATGGTCATTTACAGAGGGATATTTCTTCATTCAGTTTACAATCTCATTGTACTAATATGCTACTTTGTGGGGGGTTTTCAGTGGAGCTATTTATTTATTCTACAAGCTATCAAATTATTAATTTTTAGCACAGTTTAAGCTAAAAATGGGAATTCTAGATTATAGGAAATTTATACTTTTGTCATGTGTTAGGCTGAAACACCACTAGAAGTATACTGTGCATGATTTATTAATTTAATATTAACACCCAGAACAATTTAGATTAGCTTTTATAAGTGTTGAGGGTAAAAATGTCCATCTTTCTTTTCTACTTATGTGTATATTTAAGGGTATCTTTAAATATATAGAGTTACATGTAATTTTGATTTTGCTTGCTTATTGTTTTCTTATGGAGATCAGAGTCAATTCTAAGACCTCGCACATGCTAGGCAGGTGCTGTGCTAGTCAGCTATCCACTGCCCCAGCCCTGTGATTGTTTTAACCTCATGTTCCTTCCCAAAACACTGAACCAAAGGTCAGTAAATGTATGTACATTTATGGTACCAGGTACTATGTTGTATCCTTTGTACTACACTCTACAGATTACAAAATGCATTCATATTCAACATCTCATTCCACTGAGAATCTGATAAACAATACCCCAAGCTAATAGAAATCAAAAAGTAGAAAAAGTGTAAAAATATGTACTTAGTTAGGGCCATTTTTTGCAATAGTAAAATATGTTCAAATCCTAAGAAGCAAAATAAACTGAACCCCAAGCCTCTTCCCCTTTCCTTCATCATTCCCCACATTTTCCCCATTCTTTCTTGCTAAAATCTGCAAAGGAGTTTTCATCCTTCAGAAATGATATGGACTGAAGCTACTTCGTGCTCCTGAGACTTGCTGGGACTGTTTCTCATCCCACAATGTAGCACAGAGGAGAAGGTAAAGACAATGGCACTGAGGGGGCATTCTGCAGGCTATCTGGGGACAGAACTTAGATCTTGGGAGGTATAGTTCATCACCAGGCAGGAGTTCTCATCAATTACCAGCTATGAGGTTTAAAGGGTAACTTCTGGGGCTGCTTTCTCTAACGTATTAATCAGAGGTATACTTATCAAAAAGACCTAGTATAAACAATGTATTAATAATATTTTTGTAATATTTTTTATATTTCCATTATATACACAGAACCATAAAACATTTAACAGAATAATACTAATAAAGGCAAGAGCTATATATTTAACACTCACTTTACAAGGCACTTTACAAGGCTGCATGCCCAATATCTGCCAGAACTCTTCCCCTGAAGCACCAGTTCGCCTAACACTTGTAATATTTGCCATCTTGCTTTTCTCTATAATGCAACCACCCAAGCACTATAACATTTCCTTTTTCTCCAGCATGTATAGATGGAATTATAGATATGCATTCTTTTTTGTCTGAATTGTTTTACTTAAAATATATTCTCTGTTCATCCATGTTGTGCATAGTAGTGTATTTCCTTCATTTTTACTGGGTAATATTTCACTGGGTGAATATAGTCCAAATTATTAATTTATTCTACCTTTGAGAAACATTGGGTTTTTCTCAATTTTTGCTTTGGCTTGTCTTTACAAACAACATTTCTACATTTCTTCAAATATATTATGTTGCATATGTAAGTTTTTCTAGGATGCAAACAATGAAATAGGGTTTTTTATGTATTTGGTACAGGGTCTCACTACACAGCTCTGACTTGTAATGATCCTCCTGTTTTCAGCCTCCCCAGTGCTGGCATTATAGGTGTACTACCCCAAAAAGCCATCTTGGTGGCTGGCCCAGCGTGCCCAAGGGCAGGGCAGTGGTTTGGGGAAGCGAAGCCTGGTCCTGCCTAAGTAGGAGCTTAGTCTGCTCAGCTATCTCGCCACCCCATAAATAAGGTTTTGAGGACTAGTGTTTCCATCCTTCCAAAATTCATATATTCAAATCCTAATGATGTAGAAGATGGCATCATGTTTTGGTGGAGGTGGACAGGATTAGTGCTAGTGCTTATAAAATAGGTCCAATGAACCTTAGCCCCTTCCACCATCTGAAGACACCTTTGGAAAACACTACATGTGACAGAAAATGAGCCCTCACCAGACAACAATCTCCTCACTCTTGGATTTCTCAGCCTCCAAAACTGAGAAATGAGTTTGTAATGGATCCAGAGCCAGTTTGTTATAGCAGTCCAAACGGACTAAGACCCTGGGATATACATATGTTTGTTTATTAATATTCCATTTTCTTCTTGTTAGTATTGCCAAAGAATATTTTTTAAAAATAAAATATCTCATGACTTTTCTTACAGGGCCAAAGTATGAATAAAAAGCTAAATAAAAGACAGATAACAGCATATAATGAGATAGATCTTTTGTAAATATGAAGGGAGTGACGATATAAAGGGAGAGCAGGAAAAGAATTAAGATGCATCATGCACTTGTGCCGATTTCCCACAATGAACCTAATCAGAATGGATCACAGCATGTGCTAATAAAAGTAAAAAAACCAAAATATAAAATTATGATTCCCCTTCAAATGTAAATTAAAACAGTGAATTTTAGGGACTGGGGAGATGGCTCAGTAGAATAAGTGCTTCCCTGGCAAGAGCAAGGGCCTGAGTTCAATCCCTGGTTCTGCAAAAAAAATAAAATAAAACAGTGAATTTTGACTCATCAATCAGTGAAGGAACTTTTAAGTATTCTAGCCAGTTCAAAGGGAGAATCCAAGAAGCATATACATATATCTGAGATTAGTGCCAGTGCTTATAAAATAGGTCCAATGAACCTTACAGATACAGATACAGATATAGATATAGATAGATATAGATATAGATAGATATAGAGATATATGAAGAATGCTGAACAGAATTTACAAGTAGGTATGGACCAGTGACTATACATTGGTCACCAATCAATTCTATCCCACTGGACAGAATTTCCATTTCTGTGCACACAACTTATTTATATAACTATAGATTTTTTGGAGTTTATAGAGGTGTAGAGCAGTTAAAACATACTGCGAGGTAGTGGCACTATGGATGGGTGGTTGGCTTATATTTTGGTTTATATTTTCAAAATCATTCACAGTTTTTCCCTAGCGTACCATTCCCATCATAATAAATGAGAATTACTATTGCTTTACATTCTTGCCACTTAGTACTGTCAGACTCTTAAAATATTTGTCATTCTGGTAGTTGTATAATGGTAACTCATTATTACGTTAGTTTGTATTTTCTGATTATTAATAGAGCTAAGTACCTTTTCATATGCTAAATTTTTCATTTGAATAGCTTCTCTCTGAAGTACTTTTAAAAGATTTAGCCAATTTTTCTATCGACTTCCTTAGGTTCTTCAGGACTCCAAAGGGTGTAAGAAATCTTTAACAGAATGCGACATCTTCTGGGCTGGAGAGACAGCTTGGCAGTCTAAGCGCCTGCCTGGGAAGTGTAAGGCCTGAGGTTCAATCCCTGGTGCCACATACCACACTGGTTCCAGAACCCAGGTGCAGCGTGCCGGCCTCCAAAACCAAGCATGGCGGTGCATATCTGTAATCCTCATGCTGGGGAGGCAGAGACAGGAAGATCACGATAAATGTTGCACAGTGAGACCCTGCGCTAAATAAATAAGTCAATAAGATTTTAAAAAGAATATCACACCTTCTGTCATTCTTGTCCTACCTCTACTGTATTGGGCTTATCTCTGTATCTGCTGAATGATTGCTTTCTTGATTCTTTTATTCAAATTAATTCATTTATTTTACATATATTGATTTTAAAATTAAAATCTAAATGAGTACCACAAATGGAAAATGCATCAATTTTCTAAAAACAGACAATAACAGTTTAAATTTTGAGATAATTATTGAATTATTGAATTTTCAAAATCACATTGCTGAATTGAAGTAGGCAGACTGATTCACAAACGTCAGGACTGTTTTCCATCCTCTCTCTTCATTCTCTTCCTCCCTTCAACTTCTAATCCATTGGTAAAGGAAATAAGCAAATAGGAGGGCAGTCTGAAAGAAACATCCCCTGCCTCAATGTGAAGGCTTGAAAGACACAGACTTAATCTCAGTGTTGTTTCAGGGTCCTGCCTGTCAGATCCAAATGCAGGACACACCTAACCCTATGTTGCAGTCCTCCACCTGCATGCTTTCACATGCTGCAAAACAAAGATCTCTGCAAATTACCCTCTTTTAAGAGTTGAGAAGCTGCTATTACCCATGTAAGTAGATACAAGAGGAGCACTAATGCTGTGGCCTAAAGACATTTACTCAGAATTTGAGCACAGATTGTACAGGGGTGCTGTGATTAAGGTCTGACCTAAGATGGGTGCTCTATCTTGAATTGACTTGGTGGACACAGTCTAATTCCTTGAATGCTTAAAAGTACAAATACTTCTCTGGAAAGAAGCAGAGGGATGCAGTGATTGCAGAAATAGGAAAGATGGAAGCCTCAGAGGAACATGACCTATTGTCACTGGCTCTGAAGAGGAAGGGAATTCAGGGACCTCTAGAATCTGAGAACAGCCCCTGGCCAGTGTTCATGAAGGAAATGATGCATCAATAAAAAAGACACATGATCATTCAGTGTTCAAAAATGTAGAAAGTTCTGTTATTTGGAAGGATAATGATGAACTACAGGATATTATACTAAATGTTATAAGAAAAACGAGTAGAATGTACAGCTTATGTATCTACTTCTATGAGAAATCTTAAATAATCAAACTTATAGAAGAAATGATGATAGTTTGTCAAGGACTGGAAGTGAGGAAATAGGGAGGTAAACATCAAAGGATATAGAGTTTCAGTTATTCAAGATGAAGAGTCCTAGAGCACAACCCCTGTAGTTAACAGTTGAGTGCTGTGTGCTTACACACTAAGAAGGCGATTTCATATTGTCCGCACACATACACACATAAAATGTTTTTAAAAGAGGGTAATAGGAAATGTTTGAAGATGAAAGATGTGTTCATAGCATCAATTGTGTTTTGATCCTTCAAACCATCACATTGTATGTAATATATGTGTATAATTTTTGTATAATACAAAGGGAGGGAGGGAATAAGGAAAGAGGAGAGGAGAGGACAGAGGTACAGAGGTATTAGAAGAAAGGGAGGTAAAGAGGGATGCAGAAAAGAAGAAAGGGGAATAAAGGAATGAGGAAGAGAAATAGAACAAAGGAGGGAGGGAGAAAAAGTGGGGGAGAAGAAGATAGGCAGGAAGGAACTTGAATCTACTGTAACCCTATTCGGTAATTTACTTAATCATACTATTACTTGAAAATTTAATTTAATTTTTTTAAATAGGGGAATCAAAATATATCATGCACAGATACAAATTCTCTATTATGAATATAATCATTAAGTATATCTAAATTGTAACAATAAACTTAATTAAAAAAATTAAAGACACAAAACAGGTAAGACAACTATCTCCAAGCCAAAGCAAGGCCTGGGAAGAAACCAGCCCCATGAATACCTTGATCTCAGACTTTTAGGCTACAGAACTCTGAGAGAGGAAAACAAATCTGTTCTTGTAAAAAACTGGAGGAACTAAAAAAATATGGAAAAACTGAATAAAGTGACTTGTTCAAAGCCACAAAGCTATATGGAGTTGGTGCCCAAGCTACAACCTAGATCATTTGTCTTCCATTGCAGGGATTTTTATACTATGTTACATAATTATGTATTTAATATAAAATATTAGATCAGCACATAATAAAGTATATAGGGAAGACTATTCTCCAGCTGTTCTTGGCATTCAGCCTTGCTAATCCTGTGTGTCAGTGTGCTTGCATAAATCAGGGACTCACATTTTCTAGAGAATCAAATATATTGAACAATTTTAAATGGTCCTGACCAAGCAAAGGCATTTGAACAGCATTTTTAGTCCAACAATTTTGGACTGGAATATTCTGTGCAAAGCAGATAATATCCTGAAAAGCAAAGGGCAGACTATGTGAGTCACACTGCTCAGGGGATAACTCATTCTGCAGAAGGTTTCAAAGGAGAGAGGAAAAGCAAAACCAACCCAGGAGAACAAAGTTCAGAACTCTGGTACTGAATGCAATCAATTTACACTTCACACCACTTTGCTACACAAGGCACTGGATAAAGGATCTGCTAAGATACCTTCTGTTGAATAAGATGTCCTACTGAGGAGGAAATTAAATGTCTCCTGTCAAACACCTCCTGTGTTGACTCTGATTTACCTACTAAATACTAAACTTTCTCTCTCTGAATAATAGTTTTGCAGGCAGTGAGCTGAAAGATGACAGGAGACAGTTATTTTTCCCCACATTTCTTCCTCTTTTATGCAGACATTGATCCCCAGTGTCACTAAGGTTGGGGCCAAAGGAGAATTGTTTGGTGTCTCTGCTGACTCTTTAATAAAGATGTGCAAAGTTGTGTAACTTCCAGGTTTTAGTCAAGGTGAGATAGTTACAATAACTTACAGTCATTTCTTGGTGCAACACTGAACTGGAAAATTGGGCCAAAATGTACAAATTTTGTTCCTTTTCAGACTGAAAAATTTAATAGTCTTTTGACAATCATGAAGCACTAGGAAACTATTCTTCTCCCTTTTGGACTGCTCTATCATCAAGAGATCATATATATCAGCTTCTTAAATCCACTGTTAAAGATACAATTGATATCTGAGAATTCTTGTGTCCTTAAAAAATAAATTTTCAGCTGAGTTGGTAATACAAGGCTGTAAGACCAACACTCTGGGATGCTGAAGCAGGAGAATTATGAGGCTAAAGCAGGAGAATTGCAGTTTGAGGCCAAAGTGGGAAATTTAGCAACTCAGTGAGACTCTGTATTAAAATTCAATTTTTTTCCTTTCTTTTATTTGGATTTTAGAGAAGGGTCTACAGGGTGTTCAGGGTCTCACTACTAGATTGGCTCAGTGATTATATTTATAGCCTCCTAAATGCTGGGATTACAGGCGTGAGCCACCATGCCCAGTGTCAATTGCTGTCTCAGCGTGCCCAATGGGCACAGCAGGCCTGAGTATCAAACCCCTGTCCCTGCGCCTGCTTGCAGGCACTTCAATCTGCTGAGTTATTTGGGCAGGATGAAATTCAAATTTTTTTAAAAGGGGTTGTAGATATAAATCAATGCAAAGATCTTAGATCCAATATCCAATACAACAGCAGCAATAATTTTCCAAATTCTCCTCTATCAATTTGCTTTTTTCTCAACAGTGTATCATTTAACACAAAAACCTTACAGAGGAGAGTAGGATAATGACAATTAGGTTACAACATTTTTTTTAATTATCAACTTCAGGCTTAGTTTCTCTATCAAGATAGACTTCATGTAAATTCAGTCAGAAGGTCTCACTAAAATATTCTTAGGGCAAATATCTTTCACTCAGTGAACACTAAATGTTTGAATGAGGATAGGGGTAATTAAGTTCATCCTCTATCAGAGGAAATCTTCCATAAACAATTTCAATTAATGTACTTGATAGGCAAGGAGATGTCCTGATCAATGTAAATCAGATAATTAGAGCAGAAGGACAAATTGAACTACCTCTGTTCTTGTTGTGAGTTTTTCTACCACAGTTCCACAGTGGAATGAGATATCCCTACGCCATCTGCACATGGAAAACAGCCCATCACATCAGTTACCACACTCTGAGCTCCCTCTGGGGGGTAAAATGGCAGAAGTGGGGAGAGTCAGACATCTGAGTCGCAGGTAACTCAATTTCCTTTTTTGAGTCTTAGTTTCCTCTTCTGTAAAGTAGAACTGGATACAATTTGGTGAATGATAAACTCACTCCTAGAATCTGTAATTGTATTCAAGGGTGTTCTGTATATTATTATTTTATTTTCATTTCAAAGATTGGGTGGTGCTTATTGCATTGACCTACTGGTGACTATAGTATGCTGTGATAGATGCTATAGGAATATATTAATCTAATCCAGCTGACAACTTTAACTATCACTTTTTCATTTTAAACTACCTACAGAATCTCAAAAAGTGAAGAAAATAAGTTTAAAACTTAGAATTTACATATCTGGGAGTATATTAACATCCAAAGCAATGTCTTTTAAACCTTTTTTCTATATTTTATGTCAATAATTATGTGTTTTTATACATGCAAGATATATATATGTGTGTGTGTGTGTGTGTGTGTATGTATACACACACAAGCATATATGCATATTCTGTGCATTATAATAGATGCACACAAATTTTAAATATTTTTCATAATAAGTCCCACACGTCTCCATATTAGAAAGTATGCAATTACATGATATTAAACTGCTAAAAGAATTTTCCTATGTATTTGGGCCATAATGCATATAACCTGCTTTTGAAAATCAGATTCACTTAAGATAATAATAGGTTACTAAAAACAATGCCGAGTAGGGGCTCAGGGTTCAATCCCCAGGCCTGCCCAGCCCCGCCTCCAGGACATGCTGAGACAGCAACTGAGACTGGACATGGTAACGCACATTTGTAATCCCAGCTTTTGGGAGGCTGTAAACAGGCAGATCACTATGAGCCCAATGTAGTAATGAGACCTTGAACACCCTGAACACCCTGTAGACTTTTCCCTAAAATACAAAATTAATAAATTAATTAAAAACAATGTTGAGGTAGATATTCATGTGCATATATATCTGCCTACTTAAGCGGATATTTCTGTAGAAGCCTCTGCATATTTTAGGTATAATAGCACAATTTCTCCATTGTGAGGATTGTGGGTACAATGTCAGGGGCATGAAATTCTTCATCCTTCCTCCCCTGCGCTTACTTACGTACTATGGGAAATAAAATTAAATCATATTTGACTTGGAAGTTTTAAATAAGAAGTCACTTTAATAGGGGCCATTGGCTCTTAGTTTTGGAATTCTGTCAACAATATCCATCCTTTGTTATTCCAGAAAATCAGACACACTTAAGATAATTCAACTTGACCATACCGCTATTTTTCTCCTTTCTGTGATGATATATAATCAGGTAATACTTCCTAACTCATCTAAATGCCCAACATTTACTTGGAACTAACAGTTGGCTGAATTAGCCAAATTAGTTATGATAGATTAACTTTTAATTTAATTTCTTGTCTTTCTTTTGCTTTCCCTTTTTTCTGCCCTTTCTCTTTTAAACAAATGTCAATCAGTGATAAGTATTATGTATAACAATTGGAAATGGGAGTTGGGCAATGAGAAATGCACTTATAGTAGGATAGTTAAAGAAGTCTTCTTGGAAGAGGCAGAAGTGAAGTAGACATCGGATTACAAAGAAAAATCAAGCCATGTGAATATCAGTGGAAAGAGTATCCAGGCAGGGAGAAGAACAAATGCAAAAAATCCAAGTTAGAAACTTGTCTGGCATTTTATGTAATAACTTGCATGGCTGAAGTACAGTAAGCTAAGGAAGTAGTAGCTAGACATTAGATACTAAATTTTGGCTGTACTACATAAGGTGTCGTTCAGACAGTTGGACATAGGCTTTAAGATTTCAGAGAAAACAATAAACATGTGATATTAAGTTTGGGAATCATACTTCATTTTCTGCTGGATGGTTAAGACCTAGGTAGATCAAGACTTATATACCAACACAAGAACTTTATATTTCCTATGTTGACATTGAAGTCCTCTCAGGGTTTATCTTGTAGTCCTGTACATTATTCTGTAGATCCTTTGTCTGTGTCATCCATGTGGATGAGTCACGGCCAATGCTTGACCAGATTGCTCTCTGTGAGAGCTTGAGAGAAAGTTTTCCCTTCATGTGACTCTCCCCAGGCACACTTTAGAACTTCAGTCTCTTTCCTCTGTGGCTCCAG
>PVKA01022218.1:25574-37530 GCA_004027165.1 Ctenomys sociabilis
GAGTTTCATGATGTTGCAGTACAGGTTCTCCTATGTCCTGAGTCTTCGCTGACCTTGAAAGGCTAGGGCCAAAATGTTGGCTGGCCTTGTGGCTCTTCTATTTCTCCAACTCTGACTTGTGATCTTAGGTTGTTAACCATCCAGAAGAAAAGCTGATTAGTATCCTGCAGCATATGCCATTCACTTTGCCTTATCTGAAGTATACATCGTGAGCCCATAATATTAAGCTGAGCTGTAAATGGATATAGTCGACAATTTCTTTGAATAACTCACTATGGTTGTAGAATGCTGGACTGTGTTGGATTGTGGTGTCGAGTTCAAGCACCCAAGTTAATTGAATGTCAATGGAGTGCCCACTTTTGACAGGTGTAGACAAAGGAAGGGTTGTAGAAAGAAAAAATCATGATGTGTGTGTATAGACAGTACAGTTGGGATAGATAACGCTGTGCTTCTACATAATTCTATGAGAGGCAAGATTTGTACTAATGGTGGTTGGACAGGATATTATGTCGGCTTTTAGTACTATGGTCATCCACTAGGTAAATAATTATTGAATTTTTGATATAATTCAGGTATAAAAAATAAGATAAGTAAGCAACTACACTCTTAATTCACTGATAAGTGATATCTGCTAAAATAATATCTGTAAATATAATATCATGTATGTACCTTGTACAATACCAAAATGTTATGAAAACAGTTTGCAATGTATTAATTCATCTAATGTGTATGGTTAATGTGTCCAGAAACTGTCTGATTGACATTTGTATTTTAATAAAATGAAAATAAATGAAAAAAAAATAAAAAAGAAAAAAAAAAAGAAAAAAGAAAAAAGAAAAAAAAAAGGTTGGGAATCATGTGCATATAGATGCATCATACCAGAAGTTATTATTAGGTATAGCTTGAAAATAAGTGAAAACATGCATGTACTTGGCCATGTTCCACACCAAATAGCAATGACACAGCTTTGGGACACTGTCAAATGGTAGTTTAGAGAAAGACAACTTTGTTGTAAAAGTCACAGTGGGCCTGAAGGGTGTCACCAACTACAGTGTACCAAGTTCAGTTTTTCTCTAAAAACATGACTATCTGAGCAGTGCACACTGTCGCCACCACAATAGTTATGTAGGCAAAAGGGTGTGGGATAGTTTGCATGATGATGTTCTTTTTTAGTTTTGGAAGAACTGGGGACTGAACTCAGGCCTTTATGCTTGCCAGGGAAGCACTTATTCCACTGAGCCATCTCCCTCACCCCTAATGATGATGTTCTTTGTCACTGAACCCAATTTTTCCAACCTACAAATCTTATTCTGTTTACTACCATTTAAAATAGAAATGAGTAAAACTCTCTATTGTATAATGAGATTGGTTAGGTTTTATTTCATTCATACGGTGTCATTGAACAGTGGAAGAATGAATGAATGGGTGGGTGGATGGATGTATTGGTTGATAGATGGATGCATGGATGCATGGATGGATGGATGGATGGATGGATGGATGGATGGATGGATGGATGGATGGATGGATGGATTCTGAGAAAACTATTTTTCTCTACAGGTAGAAAACTAAGATTGTGGTCAGTGAAGTCCCCTCAGGGTTTCTCTTGTAGTCCTGTACATTATTCTGTAGATCCTTTGTCTGTGTCATCCATGTGGATGAGTCACAGCCAATGCTTGACCAGTTTACTCTCTGTGAGAGCCTGAGAGAGTTTTCTCTCCATGTGACTCTCCCAAGGCACACTATAGAACTTCAATCTCTTTCCTCTGTGGCTCCATAATCTCCTTGTTCAGAAAATTTTGAGCTCAACTGAGTTTCATGATGTTGCAGTACAGGTTCTCCTATGTCCTGAGTCTTCACTGACCTTGGAAGGACTTCACTGACCACATAAGAAACATAAAGTACATGTGTTGGTATATAAGTCTTGCTCTATCTAGGTCTCAACCATCCAGCAGAAAAGTATGAAAATGAAGTATACATCGCGGGGCCATAATATTAAGCTGAGATGTAAATGGCTATGGTTGACAACTTCTTTGAATGACTCACTATTGTTGTGGAATGCTGGACTGTGTTGGATTGCGTTGTCAAGTTCAAGCACCTCAGTTAGTTGAATGACAATGGAGTGCCCATCTTCAACAGGTGTATACAAAGGAAGGGGTATAGAAAGGGGAAATCATGATGTGTGTGTATAGATAGTACAGTTGGGATAGATAACGCTGTGCTTCTACATAATCCTATGAGAGGCAAGATTTGCACTGATGGTGGTTGGACAAGATATTATGTTGGCTTCTAGTACTATGGACAGCCACTGGGAAGGTAACAGGGTAGAAAGTATTAATTATTGAATCTTTGATGTAATTCAGGTATAAAAAATAAGATATGCAAGCAGCTACACTCTCTTTAATGATGAGACATACAGTATAATAATGTCTGTGGGTATAATGTCATGTATGCACCTTCTATGATACCAAAACATTATGAAAACAGTTTGCAATGTATTAATTTATCAGATCCATCTTGTCAAGATATCTTAAAACTGTCTCATTGATATTTGTACTTCAATAAAACAAAAATTAAAAAATAAAAAATAAATAAAAATAAGATTGTATCTGTAGACCAGCCAGACTAAGGAAAGAAAGCATAATCCTACACAGATGATACAAATTAAAAAATTTCAAAGACAAGAGTGAAAAGAAAAGCAATTCAAATCTTCTCAGTCCTCATTCTTCTCATGCAGA
This sequence comes from Ctenomys sociabilis, assembly GCA_004027165.1. Classification (NCBI taxonomy): domain Eukaryota; kingdom Metazoa; phylum Chordata; class Mammalia; order Rodentia; family Ctenomyidae; genus Ctenomys; species Ctenomys sociabilis. The sequence continues at coordinate 28,310 of PVKA01022218.1, forward strand.
TCAAAGCCAGCTCAAGAGCTGAAATCATTTCTCTTTTTATCCATTTGTAAATAGAGTTCCATTAACTCTAAAGTATATGACCTGGTACTCCTGTGAGAAAAATTAGGCCTTCGGTCTAGCCCAGTTGATCTTAAAGTAACATATGATTGCAAGAAAATTGGGATCAAATTTGCAAGTTCACTAAGTGAAACTATGGGTTTCAGTACAGCTGAAATCAAGTAGACCAAAACAATTCTGTTTCTGTTCAGTACTGCCAAGGCAATTCATGGCTCACTTTTGTAGCACATGGTTATTTCATGATTAATTTTCTTTCTACCAGTGATTTATATCTAAGTTTATTTCAAACAGTTCAGATCAGCAATCTTGTCTGGGACAGAAAAGAAAGGGCAAAGGATGTATAGTAAGCATAACTGCTGTCATGAATCTGCCTGGTTCTGAATTCTGGCTTTACCACTTATCACCTGTAACTCTGGAAAAGTTATCCTACTTTGTTATACCTTTGTTGCTAGTATATAAAATTGGTCAATTTAGTATATCCCTTGTTGACTGCTGAAAGGATTAGAAGCTCATGCATGTGCAGAACTTTAGCATGAAAACTGATCCCAAAATATTTTGTAGAAGTTTCCCATAAGAAGTACATATCTTCAGTTAATAATAAATATTTTACCACTATAAACATTCTGCTTTACCATATTTCTTGCATCAGTTTGCCATTTGACTGTTCATAAATACTATATCAAAGTAGGTAATAAAATGAAAACCTTGGTGGAACTGACTTCAGCCTTCATAGAATTACTGAACTCTTAAGCTTGCAACAATTAGTCCTAAACTCTTCAGAGTGTCAAAGTTGGAGATAAAGAAAGCAATGATACTACAAGATCTGGATCTCATCTTCCAGGAGATCCGTTGTCTGAATTGCTGATGCTGAGAAGATGTAATAACCTCATTCCCATGTTAATAAAACTGCTGAAAGGACAAATGTTCTGTGTACCTGAACCCAGACCAGACACTTCTTTCTACTCCTTACAAGAATAAATAAAATTAAACATGAATTTTCACTTTATGTTTTTGTTAGTGGTTCCTAAGCATAGGATTTGCCTTTGTGCCAATGAGGGGCTAGAGGGTTCGTTATCTAAAATCAGCCTATAATTGAAGGCTGATTTGCTGGTGCAGTTACCTTCTGTCTTTGCTGAAGATTTGTTCTCTATGTAGTTCTGCCCAGGCCTAGCCTGACTCCCATGGATGTAACACTCAATCACTGCAAAGAAACTTGTATTTTGATGCCTATTGTTCTCTCTGTTAACACATTGTTTTTCTCCTTTAAATATTAACAAACTATTCTTTGTGAAACAAAATATAATCAATGAGAAACATATACTGACTGAGGTGTCATGCCTCAAAGAGGAAAGAATAAGATGATGTGTAAATCTTTATGTGGCCAAGAGAAACAAAAGATAGTACCCTTGCTCCCAAACTGACTAACAGTTCTCTCTGGAATGGTGCCAAACTATGGACACCTGCAGCATCCTGACTTTCCTTTAATGATTCCATCATTGTGTGTCAAAACACAAAGGCCACCAGCCTTGACATTTATTGGCCATCTGAATGTTTTTGTTTAAAATAATAATAAATATCCAGCACCTACTCTGTATAATCTCTAGATTTCTGTATGCCCAAAGAAGTATGTGAATTTCCAAGAATTCTTTTATAAAAGTAAGGAAAGTGGAGTGTCATGCTGCCAGAATAGATGAGGGACTGCTACTGAAGAGTTCCTCAGCCTTGTGGATGCTCTCTGCCCCACTCAGATGTTCAGGGGACAGCCATCCCACCCCCATGAAGGGAGGATCAATCATTTTCTGTGGGTCAGAATTTCCAGCAAAGCAGGAGGGAACATTTTGATTAATGCTTCCATGGTGACCTGAATGATGTGGAGGGCTTAAAACTGTAGTGAAAATGAGGTAGCAAATGATCATTCTTTAATAACCTTGGTCACTGTCCTTCTCATGGCTCTTATCATGAATTATAAATTTATTTCTATTTCTGTTAAAACAAGTCTACACGATTTTTTATAATCAAGTTCCTGTAGCCTAGAAACAACAAAGAGAGAGCACTGGCTTCAGCCTCTGATACATAGCATATTTTGTAATAAAAAGTATAATACATGTTAGTTTTTTAAAACATTATTACAATAAAACACACATCATCATTAATCCACCTCAGAATACTCCTGCTTGCTTCAAACATGTGTATCCCATTGTTCTTGCCATTGTCTGGAGCAGTTTGGAAGTCCTCCTTCATATCTGTAGTTGCACGGCCATAGCTCCATTCATGTCTCAAACTGATTCAAAAACCTCAATCTTTCATGTTCAGTTTGACTTTGAGGAAGAACCAGAAATCACATGGCTCCAGAGTCATAGGTGGATGAGGTGGATGAGGACCCAGGAGGTCCTTTAATGAGCCTGCTCCTCTGTTGGATGGCCAGCATCAATAGCTTTCACTGTATTTTTTTTATCACATCTAGGAAAGACAGTCATGAAAGAGGACTTCTAGAACAGCTTCAAGAAGTGGCACAAATGTTAGGAAAGTGGGTTCAAAGTGAGAGGAGTATTTTGAAAGGGATTTATATATTTATTTATCTTTGTGGTACCAGGGATTGAACTCAAGACCTTGCTCTTTTTTTTTTTTTTTTTTTTTCTTTTTTTTTAAGACCTTGCTCTTGCCAGGTAGGTACTTATACTAATGAGCAATTTCTCCAGCATTTGACAGGGATCTATGGTAGTTTGTCTATTAGTATAAGAAAAAAAAAATTTATTTAAAAGTTTACCACATATTTAATCACACTCATACTTAAATTTTTTTTCCTTCAGATTCAGATGGATTTGATTTTTTTTGTCTAAAAACCCTGAATAGCATAGAAATTAAGAAGGTTGATTTTGACCCAGATTCAATAGACATGAAGTATAGTACTTTAAAATGCTATGCAAATAGTCCCAGAGTTCCATTGCAACAGACAAAAAGACATGTTACAAATCTTTAAAAATATTTATTTATTTATTTGGCACAGGGCCTTGCTACACAGCTCAGACTCATAGTGATCCTCCTGTCTCAGCCTCTCCAGCAATGGGCTTAAAGTCATGTACCATCATGCCTTGTTTCAGTGGCTGGCACAGTATGCCTGGGCCAACGCAGCAGGCAGTACAAAAGATCGAACCCAGGTCTTTGTGCTTGCCAGTCAGATGCTTAGACCACCAAGCCATTTGCCCAGCCCATCTGTTATGAATCTTGATGAAACTGTTTACCAACCAGAAGAAATGCAACAGTGGTTGGGATCTTCTTCTATTGCATTGAATCAACCTATGACTCACTTGGACAGCAACAGCCTAAACTCCTTTTGTATATGAACATGTACATAGAAACTCTGAATCTCAATCTATAAATTGTATTATGTAAAATGGAACAAATGTGCTATAAGAAAGGGGTGTTTGTTTCAAAAAGCATGTTCTCCATGTAATCACAAGAACATTAGGAAGCCCACACTGATGGAATGTCTTCAGGATGTCAAAGACTTTCATGTTACAGAAAACAAGAAAAAAACTGAGAAATTGTCACAAACCAAAGAAGACTGGATATAATTACTAAGTGTAATATTATACTGTGGATTTGAATCTGAGGCAGAAAAAGGACATCAGAGAAAAACTGTTAAGATCGATAGAGTCTGGAGTTTAATTAATAGTAATGCACTAAGGATAGTTTCTTAGTTTAGAAAAATCACTCCTGGTAATATAAGAGGATAGTGGGAGGGAAACCAGGTGAGATAATTACATAGAAATTTCCTATCACTTTTACAGTTTCTCACTAAAACAAGTTTTAAAGTTTAGAAAAAAAAACTAACATCCAATCACAAGCCATCATTCCACTAAAGTGAGTTGAAATTCAGTTCCAGTCATCACTGGAGCTTCCTGCACCCTCATCTGGTTCCAAGGCATTACATTTTTGTACATTGCAGATTTTCTGATGTGCTACTGTCTATACCCACAATGCTGTTTGCAGTCAACAGTTGTGTTGTCTTGTTGGTTTGCACAGGTAAGAACGTGCATCATGGAGCTAATATTAAAAAATTTTAAGAATAAATAAGGTTTTGTCCTTAAGCCTTTGGGCCTCTCTGTAAGACACTATCCATACAGCAGAAGAACATTGTTCCTTGTTATCATGGAATCTCTGACCTGTATCTATCTGCCTCTCGTGTAGTGGAAAAAACAAGCCAGGAATATAGCTCAGTGGCATAAGTGACTGCCTGGCGCACAAGGTGTCGAGCTCGATCCCTGGTATAAAAAAATAAATAACCTTTCTCTTTTCTATCTTTAGCAACAACTAAAATCATATGTTCTGTGAGCTCAACCTCTCAGCAAAAAAAAGAAAGAAGAATGTAAGAAAGAAATGAAAAATGAAAAGGTGTCACCTTCCTTCCATTTCAGATTAATTTGCAAAATTCTGCACAATAAGGAATAGAAAGACTGATGACTTGCTTGGAATGTGTGGAGGATAAACAGAAGCACCAAACAATATAAATAAATATGTTAATGATCTTGTCCTTGTAAACTTAAACTTCTTTAGTTCAACCCCAGCAATTTATCTTAAAGGAATATGCATAATTTAAATTCTCCACACCTCTGCCCTCAACTCACACTTAGGGCAAAAGAAACTATAAGATTGTCTCCTTTTCTCTCACTTTCCTGAGGGTGCATCTTTCCGCTGTAAGAACTTCAAGCCTCCCTGCTGCTCTTGCCTTGTTACTTACCAAGGCAAGAGATTTAATGAGCTCACTTAGAGAATCTAGAAACCTTCCTATCAGGCAGAGAGCAAGCCCAGAAGGGACAGAAAACAGAACAGGAACATTTGATTTACACCAGAAGCCAAAACACAGCAAGGTTCACAGTAGGAAGTTAAGGGTGCAGTTCACCTGAAATGGGATAGAGATTCAGTTTGACTGGGGAAAACAGCAGCAGAACAGTCTGCAACATCAATGATAACCATGTGAACTCGATTCATTGAGAGAATGTGCAGAAATGAAACTGAAGGTCCTCAAGCTCCCCAATCCTTTTGGTTCATCAAGGTTCACTGGAGGGTGAATCTAGGTCTACAAAAAAAGTAGAGCTGTTCATGTTAAGAGAAAGTTTTTCTGACTAGGAGGCAATACTACAGATATTCCATTCCAAATGTGCTTATCATTACTTTTTAAGAGATAGGCATCCCGAATTATGATTTTGGAAAGAATTCTTATTTCCTTCACTAAAACCCTGACATCTGTGGAACTTGAGTAAACAGAATAAATGGAAGCCCATACATGATAGGTCAGAATATTTAGAAGCTATAAATCCATCTGCTGTGTCTTAGATCCAGATGTTCCCTATAAGCCTCATTGCTCATAAGTGGGGATTTTGGAAGGTAATTGGATTATTGGTTCATAACCTGCTAGCACTTAAGTAGTGGGGTCTGGTTGAAGGAGGGTCACAGGAGGTAAAGCCTGGAAGGGTTTATCTCCCTCCCTGGATGTTCACTTTTTCTCATTTTCCAGGCATTCTGACACGATCAACTATTCCTCTGGTAAACCCCAGTGCTATGTCATACTGCCTGGTAGCAAGAAGACTGTGGATTGAAATCTCGATAGACTGAGTCAAAATAAACTTCTCTTCCTTTAACTTGATGGTGTTAGGTATTTTGTCGTAGCCATGACAAAAGTGACTAAGACAGCCTTTGGTACCAGAGAAACAGGGTCATTGCTGTGATACAAACTGAATATATGTTCTATCAGCCTTTGGAGTTGGTTCATGGGAAGAATATGGTAAGTTGTAGAGCAGCAGAAGCCTACAGTGTTCTAAGTCCAGGTTTATGGGAGATTCTGGTCAGGGTTCAAAAGACAACAATGCTGATAAACAGGCAGACAGTAAAGACCAAGCCCAGGATATTCCAGTTGGGAACAAGACCTCTAACGGCTACTGGACTTAAGAGCATGTGTGTTATGCTCTAGAAGAAAATTTGTGGACATTTTCTCTGTAGCTTTGTGGGAGACTGAGATTCAGGACAACAGACTAATTAATCTAGTGTAGGAAATTTCAAAGCATCCCAATATTCAGGCTGTGGCATGGATACTATTGAAAGCTTTTAGGTCTACATAGAGAATCAAGAGCAAATAACGGAGAGAATTGATTTTAGAAGTTTAGAGTTTCACCAGAAAAGAAGCTCCCATAAAATTGGGGGCCTATTAAGTTGGAACAGAGGAGAGCTTGATTGCTGCTTGATTGCTGAAATGATTACTGGTAAGAAGTAGCCAAGTACTTTACAACAGAACAATAGAAAAATACCATGTGTAGCTGGCAAAACTGTTTGAATGAAAGTGAAAATAGACTTTCAGACCTTGAAGACACCAGTTAGTGAAAAGGTAAGCGAAAAGGTAAGCCGCTTGTGAAAAAGGTAAGAAAAGATCTCTTTAAAAACAAATAGGATGCAGGAAAAAAATAATTCAACATCTGAAAGCAATGCAAAGATGAACAGTGTAAGATGAATATGCAGACTAGTAGTCCTAAGACTAACAAGAGAAAGGAGTCAATTCAAATGACATAAAAAGAATGTGGACAGAAGCAATAGCAGACAACTTCCCAAATATGGAGAAACAATGTTATATTCAGGTAACTGAAGCATATAGAACTCCAAATAACATCAATCCAATATAAACCACACCCAGACATATAATAATCAAGATCCCAAGAAATTCAACACAGAAACAGTATACTAAAAGACAGTAAGAAAAGAAAGAGATCACATTTTAAGGAAAATCCATCAGAATAATGGTACATTTCTTCTCACAAACCATCAAGAAACTTATATTCACATAATTAGAATTCTCAAAGTAGAAAGGGGTAGGCAATAAATATTTAAAGATTAAAAATTTCTGAATTTAGTTGAAATTATAGCACCATGCTATAGTCAAGAAAGGCATGGAACAAAGTACTACAAGTTTTGCAAGAAAAAAATTCAAACACATATTGATATACCCTAAAAAATTCTCTTTCAGATATAATGGAGGAAATACTTCCATGACAAATAACAACTGAGAAATTTCATGGTGACAAAGCCAACCCTACAAAGACTACTAAAAGATATTCTAGAAAAGGATCAAGATGACCACAGCTCCATAAATGAGAATGGAAAGAACCCACCAAACAGGGCAAACAATTAAACAGAGGAGAAAAAAAGAGATATACAACACAGCAGCAAAATATTTCCATCACCATACTCTACAGATGGACTTCTGCTGCACCTTATGGATCATGACTCTATCTGGGGTCTACAGGGTGAATATCAAGGAAATAGCATCACGGACACTGTCCATGTCCATGACATACTAGAACTTTGTGTGATATCCTATTGCCAAACTGTTAGAAGTGCTGCCATAATTTGCGATTCCAGTTTTTATGTTATTTTTTTTATCTCATGAAAACTTTTTCTTAGTTGGTGTTTTTGAACATATTAACCTATGCAAATACCTTGTGAGCACTCTGAATTGATATATTTTCTCCTAGTATTAGGAACTTTAAAAAGTATATTTCCACTTTCTATTGACTTTATATTGCTTCTTTCTGTCTTTTTTTTTTTTTTCTTGGCAGAACCAGGGATTGAACTCAGACCCTTGTGCTTGCAAGGGAAGCATCTATTTCACTGGATATATATGAAAAAATATGTATATAACATGACATAAGATTGATACTGTTTTATGCAAAGCTTCAATGACCTTTTGAATGGGTTTATCTAGCACTAATATATTTTACAGAGTCCTGAATAACTACCACTTTGAGAGCTTTTTATTTTTTATCCAGGACCATATAGCAACTTCTCGTGCCTTTTGCATTATGTTCTTTGTTATTTCCTATATGCCATATCTGGAGGTATTAGAATATTTCTAGTTTGTGTAACTGGAAAATATTTCACTTTTAGTTTTCAAAGTCTGATTCCTAATTATAAAATTCAATGAGGAGGGGGACCAGGGAGATGGCTCAGTAGAATAAGCACTTCCTTGGCAAGTGCAAGGGCCTGAGTTCAATCCCTGGTTCTACCAAAAAACAAAAAACAAAAAAAAATTCAATGAGGAAACTTTTTTTCAGCCTTTTGAATTAGTCTGGTTTCTTATCCACTTGTTCTTTTTTTTCTAATGTGGAATAAGATGCCATTTAATTTTGTTCTTCCACAGCTAATACTTTTTATGTATATGTTTTAATGATTTTTTTCTTTACAATAAGTATTCGACAATTTTATTTTTGTGATTTTATATATATTTCTTATGCAAAGGGTTCATTTTTCTTGGAAATGTGGTGCTATAATTTTAACTAAAGTCACAAATTTTTAATCTTTAAATATTTATTGCCTACACCTTTCTACTTTGAGAATTCTAATTGTATGAATATAAGTTTCTTGATTTTGTTTTATTATTATTTTTTTATTGAAGAACAAATAGCAATGAGACAGTTTCAAGACAAATTAACAGGAAAGATTCAACATATCAACACATTGCAAAACATTTTTGTAATGTTTTGGTATCATACAAGGTGCATACATGATATTATACTTACAGGCATTATTATAACAGATGTCTCCAGTCAGTGAATGAAGAGAGTGCAGCTATTTATTGTCGCGCGCAACCTCGGCCAGCAAGGAAGACACGACAACCAGCTCTTCTTTCCGCGGTTTATTCAGGACCCCTATACAATCTACTTCCCCTGCTAGCTAGCTTTCTTGCTTCCTCCTTCTAGTCTTCCATCTTAGTCTAACATAGGGGAAACCCGCTAGTGGCTTTGAACCAGTGGGCGTCCAACCCCGGAGTGCCACAGGGGCACAGCCGATAGGTCCAGGTACACGGAAGCAACGCCCTAGTCCTAGCCTTAGCCAAACGAGAAGTTGTTTGCTACGGAGACCATCCACCCCCAGGTGGGGGTGGAAGGCGGAAGCCAGCGCCGTCTTTATGGTGCGCCTGTGCCTTTAAGGTGAGAGCACTCACCCTCAGGCGGGGGTGGAAGGCAGAAGCCAGCATCACCTTTCAGGCGCAGCTATTCGGCTCCCTACAGTTCCCCCTTTTTGTTTATAGCAACAGGCAAGAACAGAGGCCTGATCCCTGTTGTGCAAGGACAGAGGCGGACTCTTGCCCAGGTACATTGCACCCAGGGAGTGTC
>PVKA01022219.1:0-37467 GCA_004027165.1 Ctenomys sociabilis
ATACCTTGTTTAATTATATTAATCCATAACTTCTGGGAAATTTAACATTTTAAATGATTTTTCAGGATAAGTAACATGATTAACATATAATTAGAATTGAAAAGAATCAATAATAATAATAAAATTACTAATTGTAATAGTAGCCTTATCATCAAGAGGTTGTATGAGAACTTTGAGTTTAAATAAATTCCATTCATTATTCAAAGTCTGACTTTACACTACTAGACTACTGTTTGGCCATTCTAATGTGACATTTCAATGACATAGTTGAATATGGATCTTAATCCACTTTAGATGTGATCTTTCTTAAATGTTTCTTTTACCAAGATATGTTTTAAGTTTCTAAATGTATTTTGAGAATATTTTATATCACAGTATTTCTTAAGATGATGTTAAAATACATGAAGTTGACCAAATAGTTCAAAATATAAGTGAAATAAGAGAGCTCGTTCCATGTTTCTTTTGCCCAGAGAAAGAGCAGAGGGCATCCAATGGATGGCAGAGACCACCAGCGAAGAGCAGCTGTCTTATGAAACAGCAGGGAAAAGTGATCCAGGAAGGAGAAGAGGAACCCAAGCAGAGGTCTGTAACATGAAAAGGGCATGTTTCTAGAGGGCAAAGCCAGGGCGACTAAACTTCTGAAATAAAATGATTCTGCAACATAAATGGCAAATTATTTCAAATATAGAGCAAATGGAAATGCCCAAAGACAAAGCAGATGAACTCTAAGGTAATTCTTAACTTGACTATTTCTAAGCAAACATACATAATTTTTAAAATGAATTTTAAAAGGTGCAAGGCACCAGTATTTCCTTACTGTACTGTTTCAGTGAGTATTTGAAAGCAGTAAAATGAATTAAATTTTCCATGTCTTCTAAATAGTGGTGACTGGTGGCTTGGATCACCCACATGAGACAAGAGGCTCTATTCCTGTTGTCTGTATGCCATTTTTTTCCCTCTCCTTACCTAAAACATTTTCTCTCCTTATCAAAAATATCTTAGCCGGGCATGGTGGCATATGCCTGTAATCCCAGCACTCGAGAGGCTGAGGCAGGAGGACTGTTGTGAGTCTGAGACCAGCCTGAACTACAAAGTGAGCTTAAGGCCAGCCTGAACTGCATAGTGAGACCCTGTCTCTAAAAGACAAAAAATAAAAAATAAATAAATAAAATAATAATAATAATAAAAAATCTTAACACTTTCCAAGATCATATTCTTTTTTTTTTTTTTTTTCTTTTTATTTTATGTATTTGGTACAGGGTCTCACTAAGCAGCTCAGACTCCTAGTGATCCTCTGATTTTCAGCCTTCCCAGTGCTGGGATTACGGGTGTGTGCCACCACGCCCAGACTCAATCGCTGGGCAGGGTTGGTGCGGTGGGACTGGGGATCGAACGTTGGTCCCTGGGCTTGCCAAAGCGGGCGCTTAGTCTAATGAGCCATCTTGTCAGTCTTCCTATTCATTTTCTTGTAAAAATCTCTATCACTTGTTTCATATAAATCTCTCCAGATGCTTCCAGTTCTGATTTTATTGTCAGTGTAGCCCAGTTCAATATATTTTCATGTGTGCTACAAGTCTGTTTTATCTTCTGAATTTCAACTTGTTACCGATCAAATGCTTTTATGTGCGCATTTTCTTTAGAAACTTTTCCTTGGTTCAGTGTGCAGGACTACAGTGGTCTTGAGGCTTCTACACTTCTAATATGCACTCGCACACTCCAACGGACTTATTCAGGCTCTTAGAGAAATGACTTTTTATTGCTGTTTTCCCTTTGCTGTGTTATTTGAAAACATGTATGAACACACACACACACACACACACACACACACACACACACACTTCATCCACGTTCACTGATTTTTACCTATATTTAATATTTATGAATTCCTTTAATATTTATGTAATTCACATTTCAGCTCTCAGGGTCTCCTGAATCCTGTGCCAATAACTTCCCTCGCTAAACTTACATAGCTTTAACATGTGCGGAAGAAGACCTCTTAATTGTCTAAAGAAAGTGCTTCAGCTCAGAAATACAGCCAAACATCCCCAGGCTCACAGTTAATAAGTTACATTATACGTATGTACAAAGTTGTCAATACAAAGCAAATGCTGTGAAAGTGAGATATTATGGGTAATGATAGAAATTAATTCTTACTTAACTGATTCATTTTAGATACTTTTATCTTTTTAATTAGACTCTCTGCTTCCTTACTGCAGTTATTGAATTTTCACTATCTAGTGTACTATTTTCAGCTTAGCAAAATGATCCTATTATTTGCCAGTCCTTTGACTGATAATGGAATGACAGAAGGTGGGAAATAGAAGAAATGCAAAGAACCAGAAGTGTCCTACTGAGACAGAAAGCCTGCAGGAGGGCTGGAAGCAGGAAGTGGAGAGGAGATGGTGGAAAAGTTTTCCAGAAGTAATACCCTAAAAGAAAGCTAAACCTTCATTCTTCTGACAGTTTTGGCACAAATTAAAGTTTGGCAAAATTAAAAATATAAGCATTATGGAGTCATACTACCCAACTTTTGATCTTTCATTTCCTTTATATTTTTATGTGAACATATTATATACAAAAGGATATACAATTATAACCCAAAAGTTTAAGTATAATTGTTTTTGAAAGCACCAAGTTCACTAAAAGAAAATAGTGTTATTGGAAACTGCAATGTGCAGTTACAGCCACAAAATCCCTACAAAATAGATTTTAGGAACATTGCAATAAAATGTTAGACAAAGTGGGAACCAGGAAGGGAAATGAGTTTTAACAGAAAGAAAAGAAGTTTACAGCCTTTTGTGGCTCAAGGGAGAAAAAGCTCACCCACATTGCTCCCTTTAAGAGCTTTTCCATGTTTAACGAGCTGCACAGAGATTCCCATATGGCTATTAAAGAATTATATTATCAAATACAAAAATAATAAGTATATTAAAAACAGTATATAATCATGCTATTAGAAGGGAAGGACCAGGCAATGAGCACATTATATTTAAGAGCTTAGAAGAGTAGGCACTCAATAAACGCCATGCAGAGCATTGGATTTGAGAGGCTGCTCTCTAAATCAAATGTATAGCTGAATAAATAATGCAGTCTTGATAACGCTCAAAATAGAAAGTAAGTGGCCTATTAAGAGAATGCATTAAGAAAGCTTATCGACTCCTGCTTGGATCCTTCAAGTGCTCTCTGTTAGCAAAATGTACACCGCAATAGTTACCCACAGAATACAATCTTGTTAAAAACACCCTCAGGTCATGCACCCTCATTGTTAGCTGTTGACTAATGTCTCTAATTCAATATTTTATAATGCATATTTTTGAGTTTAAAGTTGCATTCTTAAATGACATTGTTTTTAGAAAGCAGTAGCAACACACCTTTAGCAAAACAAAACAAAAGAATTTGGAAACTATGAGGAAGGCTCTTGCCTAGGCCACAGGGTCTCACATTCATGTTCTTCTGTTTCTCTTTCAGTTGTGCTCTGACCCTAGACAACATTTTAAAGTGAATGATTCAAGTCATTTTCTATGAAATGCCAAGCATGTAAAATAGAGGTGTCTGTCTGATGTGTACTGTATGAAGATTTTATCTCCGCTTAATGAATGGAGTGCTCATTTCAGACAGAACTAGAATAGCTGTTTTGAAAGCATTGATTTTCAATTGGGTTTGCACATAGGCTGCCTCAGTTGTGTTGTGTTCAGTCTTGGTCCATTTTCTTGTCCACGGAGCTTCCACTGGGGCTTCAGGCTGATCTTTTGAAATTGGCTGTTGAATAGCCCTCAGGTCTTCTAACACAAAGAGGTCTCAAGTTCTCTGGCTCTTGAACACTTCGGTTTTCCTACACAGGTTAGAATCCACAAACTGTTCTTCCTCAGCTCTTCCTGATGAAGTTTTAGCTCCACTTTTTGAGTCTACATCTCCATATATTTTGTCCATACCAGATTTCTTTTGGCAGCTTTCCTTTTTAACATCACCATCTGCCTACCCCTTTAAAAAGCTTGCTACATGTCTATTGTGTTTCTTAATTAAAACTTTATAGTCACACTGTGCACCACCCGTAGATCTTTACATGGTGTGCACGATCCAATCATTAATAGTTCAATTCTAGAAGACCGCTTCTAGACTGTTTCAACTTTGGCACTATGCAAATTCATTTCCTATCAGTAGATAAATGTTGTATTGTCTGCAAAGGAGGTACATGTACTGCACATTTAATTTGAGATGGATTTAACCATGATATAAAGCATCATTCTGAGCAATTTTATACATCTGAGAATGTATAAAATTGAGAATGAACTGAGTATGTATGGTGCGGAATGCATTTGAAAAATTTAATCTCAAAACTTACTGAGAAAAGATTAACAATAGCCTTTTATTTAGCTTAAAGAGTGAAGTTGAGTGGAGGATTCTACACATGGGATGAGGAAAAGGTAGCTGGCAAAATATCCTGGGAAGATGGAAAAGAGATAACAAAATGATAATGAAAAGAAATAAAGGAAAGAAGGCAGAAGGAAAGGAATTAGAAGGCTGGAGGTAATAAAATCGGAAGATTAGGGGGACGAAGTAGAAGGGGTAGGAGGAGAAAGGACAACAGGACTAGCATGAGTTTCACTAGGAACACTCTTGGAGTGAAATATTTGTGATACAGGTTATTTGCTAAGCTTTAAAAATCCTTAGGAACAAAGCAGAGAGAAACTTTAAAGGCAAGATCAGGAGTATCTTTATTATTATTATTATTATTATTATTATTATTATTAGTAGTAGTAGTAGTAGTAGTAGTAGTAGTAGTAGTAGTAGTATTTTGTTTTCCTACAGTGCAATTTTTGACAATTTCATACCGGTTTATTTCACCAGAAAGGTGGCAAGTATTAACCTCTGCTCCTCTTCATGCTTATCTTCCTCCTCCTCCTCCCCATTTCTTCTTGCTTTGTTCAGCCTTGATGACTGCCTTTTTTGCTGCATCAGGTTCTCCTTCAGCCTTGCAGGCAGCGATGTCCTTTTCATACTCTTCCTTCAGCTTAGCAGCCTCCCTCTCCTATGACTGCTTGTCATCTGCTACAGTATTATTCCACATTCCTCCAAGTTTCTATGTGACATCACCAATGGAGAGGCCAGGATGGTTTTTGGGCGATACTCAGAACAGAACAAGAAGGAGGCTGAAGGAGGCCTCTTGGGTGCATTGGGATCCTTGAACTTCTTTTTTTTTTTTTCCTTTAGGAGGAATATCAGTTTTCATTTTTCTTTCATAAGGAGCCTTGTTTGCTTTTGTCCTGTCTTCAGATTTTCCTTTCTTTTTAGCAGACATGGTTTTCCACCTCTCCTTAGAGATGAAAACACTCCTTAGAAAATTCTGAGAAGTTAATGGAAACCTCTGGGTGTTTCTTCTTGTGGTCCTCTCCTTAAGTCTGCACAGAGAATGCATCTTGCCACTTGGCTTCTTACGATCTCTTTTGTCCATGTTTACTTGTTTTCTTCAGTGAGGAATGGAGTCACCCAGTGACCATCCGGCTCTCCCTTGCCCCTGCACTAGCTCTATGGAATTTAATGTACTCCAGCTCTGTTTTACACTATATAAGAACCTTGAGGGTTGGGGAGATGGCTCAGTGGAATAAGCTCTTCCCTGGCAAGTGTAAGGGCCTTAGTTCAATCCCCAGTTCTGCCAAACAACAACAACAACAACAACAACAACAAAAACCTTTATTATACATGTTATTATTATCCAAAATATTGTTACGTGATACATAATTGTACAGTATTTTTAAACTGAAAATCTATTTTTGTTTAATCAATATGTATACCATGTTTTAACTGTTTAATAGATTATAAAATGAACCATGGCATTATTATTATATTATCACTATAAAGCACATTCTATGTTGATTTAGCTACTTCTTGTAGGATTCATCTCCGTGTATGTAATCCATTACAGTTTGAATTCAAACTCCTATATTTGAATGTTCACTTTGCACATTATTTAAATTATATTATGAAAGATATGAATTTAACTCATTTTTCTCTGAATATTTACAATCTAAGTTCTCTTAAGTTTAGTCAGTGTTCACACCTTATACTGTAAAAATTATGATTTAATAATTTTTCTGGCAAGTTATTACACTTTCTAGATTTGTGAAAACCTTTCTATCAGTTTTCTCTGAAATAATTTTGTCATTCATTTTTTTCCCAACCAAATTTTCTATCATTAATTTTTCAAAAAACTCTTTACCACAGGTGTTAACTTTGGTTCTATGAGATTATTTATTTATTTATTCATTCATTCACTCATTTATTTGAACTTTCATATATTATATCTACTATAACAGCCTGAACTGATTTTTGTCTGAGAAAACTTTACTGAACAAATTTTACCTTGAACCTTATTTATTATGAGTCATCGTCTCCTGTATTGAAATTATTTTCTGTAAGCTATGACTTCTTTCTTAGTGTAGTACTCTTTGGAGATTATCTTCATTTACCTTTTTCCTAAAGTGTGAGATGATTTTCATTTAATGGACCTGTCTAATCTAAATCTATACAATAGTTGGTTAATACCTTGATGAAGTGGTGGAGTTAAATTTGGAGACATTTTTTCTTGGAATTTTGTTTTTTAATTTTCATTTGCCATCTAATGCTGTTAAAAACTCTGGTTTCATAATAATCATATTAATCCTTCATGCGTAAACTGTTTTGTACGAGTGAAAGCCTCTGGAGTCTCTTCTGTCTACTTGAAATTCGATAGTTTGCCCAGGCATGTTTCTTTTTCTGGACATTTAATGGTCTGTTTTGATTTGAAACTGATGCCTTTCATTTAGAAGAATTTCCTTTGTTATTTGACAAATTTATATATATATATATATATCCTTAATTCTTTTCTTTTAATTTTTATGGGTGGATTTTAGGTGACCTGTATTAAGTCTCAATTTTCTTATATTTCTCTTCCATTTTACATTTATTTATCATATTACCTAGCTTCTAAGATAAGTGTTAGACAATCTTTTAACTATTGTAGTTTTTTTATTTGTTTGTTTGTTTGTTTGATTTTTTGGTGAAACTGGGGATTGAACTCAGGCCCTTGTGCTTGCCAGAGAAGCTAGCCATCTCCCTGGACCCTTATTCTAGTTATTTTTAAATGACATGTGACATTTTTAGTTTTTGACTTTTTATTGAATTTTTTTACACTACTCAAAAGTTTCAGTATTTCCCTAATAAAAATTTTAATAAAAGTTTTGTTTGCTGTTTCTTTTTGTTCCTACAATTGCTTATATTTCTCTCAACATTTAGTTTTTATCTCCTGATTTTTCATCTGTAGTTGTTAGTATCTCCTTTTCACATATTTTCATGTCTATTGACTCTTGTCTACTGATTCATTTTTAAGAATAAATTCCAAGTAAATGTGCTAACATTCACTTAGAGTGGCACACAGCATCTTGACAGGTGCTTTTCCATGTCCATAGAGGGCATGAGAACATGAATTTCTTTTATTGGAAAATCCACATATCTTCTATCTGCAAATCATTTTTTCCAGGTTACATTTCTGAACAAAGTGTGTGTAGTGTTCTGTTAGAGACACAGTAGAGGGAGATATGACCTTAAGATACATCATTCTGTAGAACAAAGGAGAAAGGCACTGGAACACATACATTAAAGTGAAGATTTTTTCCATTTCTAATCACTACTGAGCTCTACCACAATTAGTTAGAATTGATAACTATTTGTCCAAATCTTATCTTTGTTTTAATCTTCGGATGAAAATGAATGTCCTACCTTCTGACAAAAAGGGAACAAGATAGCTGTCTGCATGCACAAAGACTAAGAGGAGGTCTGGGGTCGTAGGTCTTCTTAATATATGGTTTTCATGTTTTTAAAATAATGTCTAGGGTTTACATACTAATTATATGAAATAGCTTATAAATTTCTCTTACACATTTGATTTTTATTTTTGGCATGAATAAAAATTCTAAAGTTAAAGGTTAAACCATAAGATAATGGGTATCTGATTTTAATTATGATTGTGCTTACTGCTTTTACACACATTGTCTCATGCATCTCATTTTAAATTAGGTATATAGATTTTTTGTAGGATGAGAAGGATATTTCAAGAAGAAAATCCCATGTGAGTATACATGATGTGTTACCTGAAATGATGTTACATCGAAAATGCAGGATATTGTATGTTTGGTGATGTTTGTTGTCTATACATTCTGTTATTATTTCCAATAAATTTAAATAAAAGCACAAATCCCAGAGTGTTTTCCTTAATGTACACAAAGGTGTGAACCTAACTTTGCATAGAAATATCAAAAGATCTTGGAAAGAAATAAAAACGTGCTTTAACATATTTAGACTCATCTAGTCAGAACATGTACTTCAGGGACAATTGATTAGTACAAGTAGATGGTAATCACACCAGGAATTGGGAACTGAAATAACATTGAAAATACACATTCTTAAATAATCTCAATTCAACTGATTGCTTATTTAGTTCTTTTTATCAATGTTTCAGCCAGACGAACTTGAGGTTTTCCAGTATCCCTGGAGTACTATTCATCCTTATTTGTTAATAATTTTTGTTAGACTCTGCCAGTCCGTTTCACTACTGGAACTCTGATGAACTCAACCATGATTTTAATTAGTTTACTTGACTCTGATTCTGGCTAGTTCCATATGTTATATTGTTCCTGAGATTTTAAATGGTGAGCATTTCCTATTACCTTTATATAAGAAATACATTATTAATGAAAAGATGGAGTGTTGGGACACCAAGAAGGAAGAAAAGACATGAGGGGAAAGAATGAAAATGTGTATGGACATGTTTTCCTTCTCAAATTTATTGAATTATGTTTCTTGATTAAGCAAAACTGTAGTACTAATAACACTATAAATATATAGAGAAAATACTTAAACATGGGACAAAAAGGGATGTTAAAGAGTATCAGGTTTCTGCATGACCATCAAACAGACATTGTGGATGATCAAAACTTGATTTTTTTACTGTTTGGAAAAGTATTGAAAATGAGGAAAGGGTAAGACCAGGATAACATATATCATTTTTTTTATTAGAAGCTGAAATATCAACATGAAATCACAGTTGAAGACAAATCTAACTATGTGTAGATCACAAGATGCAGATCTAGATATATGTGAACATATGTGTTTACAGTAATTAATTTCCTGGCTCAGATTACTCTATAAGTGATAGCACAGAAAAAACCAGAGCAGATCTAGGATGGAGATGATCATTTATAACTAGCATTTTCAAATAAGCAGGTCTATCTTTATAAGTCTGGTACAGAGAAAAATCAAAATGATCCTGAACCATTAGCAGTATGCTTCCAGAAATGCCCTATCAAGGGAGCTCATGAACTAACTTCAAATGCTACCAGTTGATAAATCTCAGACATTTTTACCCTAAAAAGACTAGCAATGTTTTCTAAAGCTGTTAGAATATAATCAATATCTATGAGGACAGCATGACATATTGGATTAATTCTAACATGTAAATATAGGAAGAACAATAGAAATAGAAAAATTACAACTTTTTGCAGGCACTGTAGTCAGGTATCATAGATGTCAAGTATTATCCATGTGTGCTCAAATTATAATGGTCAATATCATCGGGTAAGCTCTTGACAAATGTCATCTTTAAAACACTATCAGATGAAGTATCACCAATAATGAGACATTTCATCATGTACCTAATTTGATGCACTTAGGCAGGCACAAAAATTTCTGTGCTACTATGCCAGAAGCATGACTCATGCTCCATCAGACTGAGGAGCACTGTGAACCCAGCCTCGTGGTGATCTGGGATTGGATACTTAGAACGTGAAAGAGGGCTGGCCAAATAGCTCAGCAGAGTGAAGCACCTCCAAGCAGGCTCAGAGACCCCGGGGTTCCATCCCGGCCTGCAGTGCTGGCCCTGCCCCTGGTGCACTGAGATGGCAATTGAGACTGGGTATGGTGGCATGCGCCTGTAATTCCCAGCTTTTGGGAGGCTGCAAACAGGTGGATTACTACAAATTCGGTCTAGTAGTGGGACCCTGAACACCGTGTAGACCCTTCCCAAAAAATTGAAAGAAAAAAAAGAGCAGTAAAGGAAATTAATCAGATACACTGTAAATTTTCATGAAGTATCAAGATTAATCAATGCTAGTGCATTGTGGTTAATTATTGAATTTTTATCACTTTGTGTTATGTTTCAGGGAATTTTTTAACATCTAATGATGGTAGTTAATGGATTTTTCAGAATTGCACATTTGGGACTTCTTTTATACCTAAAATAATTTTGAAATAAATATTTTGAAAGCCAAAAATAACTAAACTCAACAGATTTGACTTCTGTCTCCTGAATGCTCATCAACCACGGATTAAAATTTGTTGTTTAAACATATACTAAAATATTTAAAACTTCAGATAAGCTTATCAAATTATTGCATTGTATATAAAATAAGTTAATAATTTGGTGTCTTTAAAGTATTTTAAAGTAAAATTTAGAAATACATTGTCATTGTTACATCAACTTTTAAATTATGAATTTAATTAAATTCTGGATAACAATGCAAACTTTTCACTGAGTAAATGAAATTCAAAGGCAAGTTAGGGACTACTAAAATAGTATAGTCCCTTATGATTGTATCTTTTTGAAATAACATCGTGTCATTCCATAGTCTTCATAACTTGCTTGAGTAAGAAACTATGTCTAGTGTTTGTTTTAAATATGAGTATATTATGAAGAGTAGCAATTTCTCATTATTGGCTAATAACAACACCAGTTAGGGTCTTAAACATTCTAAAATAATTTTATTCAAATATCCTCAAATTAGCCCTTGCTATATAAATGAAGACAATATCAGACTCAAGTTACACTTATGTTCTTTGTAAAGATATAATAAAGGTAGTGTCTTATTTAGCAGTTTGAACTGTCTGGAATTTGACCAATTCAGATGAAGAGTTTTGCCTAAAAATCTTTTTGTTTTAGCAAGGTAGTTAGAATTTAGATAGGTCAGCTGCCTAATTAGTTCCAGACTTCAAGTGCTTTCACTCTAAATTTTCTTCCTGGAAGGATAATTAACAAGAACAATAAAGATGAGTATAAATGATTTTGGAACATTCATGTTGTTTAAGGTTATAAATTAAGTTCATGATATTAATCTTTAGTTGTACTTGGTAAATAAATCCTTTATCACTCAGTTTTTAAACATTTCTTGGAAGTAATCCCTGCAAGATTTTGTCATACTCAATGTCATTTGGAAGATGAATTTTAGTTGGCTATATTTTATAGCACCTGCAGAAATAACTAAAATTTTCAGTTGACATGTCCTGGACATTAATTTATGCTACAAGTTAAAATGATTAAATCTGTGTGCTTATGAAGCATGGTGCCTTTGTTACAAGGAACATCTGATGACGAAGAGAAAATAAAGTCAAGCAGTGATTTAAATCTCTACTCAAGAGGAAAATATATAAGAAATAATACTTTCTTATTTGACCTTATCTTCAAAAGTGAAAATAAATTACAAGAAAATATAGAAGCATGTATTTTGTTTTCAGTTTTATGTTTCAAAAGATGAAAAAATAGTATTTGACATATCATATAGTTTGCACAAGTCAAACTTTATTGTGTTTAATTATTATTGTACAAGTGTGGTTTGTATCATATACTAAAGCCACATTGTTGACCTGTATTTCTGAGAGTTAGAGTAAACAATCAATGGCTGAACAGGAGAGAGAAGTTGCCTGCAAGTTTGCACTGAAATCCTAAACATTTGATGGGAGAAAGTTCTTGAAATGACAAAGAGAAGGGGAGAGGCAGAGAGTACCAAAGAAATCTGTTGCACCTGTCTCAGTCTCTGTATCTGACTAGGTCAGTCAAATCCCCTCAGGATTTACCCTGAAACCCTGTACCACACTTTGTAGATCCTTTGTCAGTGTCAGCCAGGTGGATGAGTTGCAGCCATTGCTTGACCAATTTACTCTCTGTGAAAAGGCTGAGATTTCTAACGCAACTGATACTCTCCAAACACAGGGACAAAAATCAGGATAAGCTTCCTAGTGATGTAAGTTGTATTACAAAACTCCAGAAGAAACTGAGAACATTTCCCTAAACACATCACAAGTGTCTGGTGATTCAGGTTTACATCTGGAACACACTTGGCAGAGTTTCCAGAAGTAAGGCCAACCCTTAGGATACAAAAGTAGAGACAATTTAATTTTCAAAGGTATATTTTTGAGGATAACTGGTTTTTAAATGTGAATGGCAAGTTAAATTGAATTTGACCTTTTTAGCAATTGGAAATAAGAGACAATTTTTGCCAAGATAGCATTTTTGATTATCTCATTTAAATGGTGAACACTGTTCTCCCTAGAAATCTGACTTATCTTAGATTATGAATGTTTTATGATGTCTTTAGATAGTTCAACCAAAACCTTTCCTTCATTCTTCTAAACATACATTTTATTCCTCATTCTCTGGGGAAAATTCACCTGCTAAAACAGCTCTCTCTCTCTGTCTCTGTCTGTCTCTCCATCTCCATTATATATTATATAAAATCTCCAGTTGGTGTATTATGTCTATATATAATATAACTGTATTGTAGCATTTATGACATGGATATGTTTACCTCATCACTCAGAGTATATCATTTGTAATTTCTTAATGTATCCCTTTCAGATTTATTATGAAATGCATGTCCCCAATGCTAATATTAAATCTATACTTCCAAAAAAGTAATTCTATGCAATACTTACTCTTTCCATTACTAAGAAAAAAATTTTATATTAACAGAGTTAGGGTTTATTAGTAAACTTGGGCTGAGTTCCAAGTTTTAAAAAATATTCCCAAAGACATTCAATATAAACATATATATTTCATGGAGTTTGTTTTAGTATGCCTGGAGCTATAGCATGAGGCCCTGCTCTTACTTAAGAAGGCTCCACAGCTTGGCAAGTTATTTGGAAACCTTTACATCTGGGGAATATAATGGTAAACCAAGAAGTTAGCACTGTGGCATGTCACATGGTGAGGAGTGGTGTACATAGATTCTTACAACCCATTCCTATTAGCTCAGGGTCTCTACTTCAATGATGAGTTTAAAAAGAAATCTAAAAGTGAATTCTAGACAGAATTTCAAAGGGAAACTACATGGAAAGTGCTGTTTCATTCTCTACTCAGTCTGCCCTCCCTTTCGGTCCATTTGTCCAACAGGCGGCTGCAGCAGGTGATGCAGAATGCTTTTGATGGAAGAGGTGTTACTTAAAGCCAAACAGCTCTGAAGTGTAAGAACTAACATATGAATGCGGGGCTATTGAATCCAGTCATACAGCTAAAGTATTTACCTGGAAATTAGATAATATTTTGCATCAGAGTTAGGTAAGTTTAGATTTGATTCAACAATCAAGAAAGTAGCTGAATGTCAATTTGCTTTAGAAGTACAATTCTTTTTGAGAGCAGGAAGAATAGAAATTTGTAGTGAATTTAGGGTCGGATTCTAAATTTGTCTCTTCATGTTTCTCTGTGATCTATTAATATTAGTAGAGACAGTTCAAAAAATGTTAACTGTGCTAATCAATTTCTAAAAGAATTAGACTTTACAAGTATTATCCTTTGCTTATCTTGTCAAAACTCAGTTTCCATGGCTTTCTAATTATTAATTTTTTTCTTCTCTGCAGATGGTCATGAAGAGAAAGTTCTTCCTTTGACTGAAGTAATTTATTAGTTTGTTGACAGATCAGAAAAGACTGTGCTCACTGCCTGTCACACTTGATGTCTCAAATATGCCTGGAGAGTGTGCACTTTGTACGTGTAAGGTCAACGTGTTACCACACGCTTTGGCCTGTTTGTTTGCATAAAGGCAAGGACTTCTGCATAGATCACTCACTAAACCTAGCTGCTAAAAGTATCAGGTCTTAACAAAGATAAATAGTTGCTGCAACTCCTGAAACAGTGATAACAGAATTCCTAGCATGTCTTCAGATCTTAATGGCAAACTATGAATTTGTTTTTTAGTTCAACATTTATGCAATAATTTAGTTTACTTCTTTGTTTTCTGTGTCACTTCATTTATATCTGTATTACTTAATTTTTATATTTTTTTAAGAATGAGTGCAATGATATCTGGGATTGATATATCTATTCATGAAATGTCTCTAGATTTTTATTGAAATATGTATTTTATATGTATTTATATTTTATTTGCATATTTAATTGATACTTTAGTATTATCTACATGAAAAGGAACGTATGCTTTTATATCAAAGCCAGTTATTATTTGAAGTCTTTTTTTCAACCTTAACTTTTGAAATTGGAATGAATCTATTCATATCATTTCCTATTCAACTTTTTATTTTTTATTTTTTTTCTTTCTGTATTATTGAAGTACAAATATAAATGAGACAGTTTTAAGATACCTTGACAAGATGGATTTGATAAATTAATACATTGCAAATGGTTTTCAAAATGTTTTGGTATCATAGAAGGTACATACATGATATTATACTTACAGACATTATTATACCGTATCTCTCTTATCAGTAAATTGAGAGAGTATAGTTGTGTGTGTATCTTATTTTATACCTGAATTACATCAATGATTCAATAATTAATACTTTCTACCTTGCTATTTTCTTAGTGTTTGTCCATAGTACTAGAAGCCGACATAATATCCTGTCCAACCACCATTAGTGCAAAACTTACCTCTCACAGAATTCTGTAGAAGCACAGCATTATCTATCCCAACTGTACTGTCCATACACATACATCTTGATTCTTCCTTTCTATACCCCTTCCTTTGTCTACACCTGTCAGAGATGGACACTCCATTGTCATTCAACTAACTTAGGTGCTTGAACTTGACAACACAATCCAACACAGTCCAGCATTCCACAACAATAGTTAGTTATCCAAAGAAGTTGTCGACCATAGGCACTTACAGCTCAACTTAATATTATGGCCCTGTGATATATACTTCATTTTTATACTTTTCTGCTGGATGGTTAAGACCTAGATAGAGCAAGACTTATATACCAACACATGTACTTTGTCTCTTATGAGGTCAGTGAAGTCCCTTCAGGGTTTATCTTGTAGTTCTATACCTTATTCTGTAGATCCTTTGTCTGTGTCATCCATGTGGATGAGTCACGGCCAATGCTTGGCCAGTTTGCTCTCTGTGAGAGCCTGGGAGAAAGTTTTCTCTCCATGTGATTGACCCCAGGCACACTATAGATCATCAGTCTCTTTCCTCTGTGGCTCTATAATCTCCTTGTTCAGAAAATTTGGAGCTCACCTGAGTTTCATGATGTTGCAGTACAGATTCTCCTATGTCCTGGGTCTTTGCTGACCTTGAAAGACTAGGAACAAAATGTTGGCTGGCCTTGTGGCTCTTCTATATCTCCAACTTTGATCTGTGAACTTAGGTTGTTAACCATCCAGAAGAAAAGCTGATTAGTATCCTGCAGCATACGCCATTCACTTTGCCTTATCGGACTCAATTGATTTTAGTTGCTGTTGTATGTTTCTATTTGTATTTCTGTTTTTTGCTTCTTATACTAGGGAGACTATACGATATTTACATAGGTGTGTCTGGTTTATTTCACTTACGAGTAAATGTTCAAGTAGCATCCACTTCAGTATAAATGCTTCAAACTTATCATTCTTAACAGCTGACTAATACTCTATTATATAGAAATACCACATCTTTTTCAACCATTCCTCATGTGATGGACATCTTGGTTGTTTCCAAGATTTTGCTATCACACACTGCACTGCTATAAACATAGGTACACATATATCACCATGATACAATGTTTTCAGTTCCTATGGGAAAATTCCCGGGAGGGGGATAGCCGGCTTGAATGGGATTTCTAGTCCTACTGTTTTGAGGAGTCTCCACACTGACCTCCACAATGGTTGTACCAGACTACTTTACCACCAGCAGTGGAGAAGTGTTCCCTTTGCCCACAACCTCTCCAACATTTGTTGTTGGTTGATTTCCTAATGATAGCCATTCTTTCTGGAGTGAGATAGTATCTCAGTGTTGTTTTTACTTGCATTTCACGGATGACTAGTGATGTGGAACATTTTTTCATATATTTATTCGCTTCTTTAATTTCATCCTCTGAGAAGTGTGTATTCATCTCAAATGCCCATTTCTGAATTGGGTCTTTAAATTTGAGGGCCCTGTTATATCTTAGTTCTTTATAAATTCTAGACAGTAGACCTCTGTCTGATTGCTTATTAGTTAGGATTGTTTCAAAATCTGTGGTTTGTCTTTTCACCCTGTTGACAATTTCTTTTGACATGCAGAAGCTCCTTAAGAAGAGTTGATCCCAGTTGTTGATTCTTTGAAGTGTTTCCTGTGCATATATATATATATATATATATATATATATATATATATATTTGTTCATGAACTCTTTACCTATCCCTATGTCTTCAATAGATCCTCCTACTTTCTCTTCCAGGAGATTGAGTGTTTCTGCTCTAATGTTTGAACTTTAATCCATTTTGACTTTAACTTAGTGCATGGTGATAGGTCTGGGTCTAGTTTTAGTTTTCTGCATGTAGAAAGCCATGTTTTCCAGCACCATTTGTTAAGGAAGCTATCTTTCCTCCAGTGAGCTTGTTTAGCCCCTTTGTCAAAGATGAGATGGCTGAGTGTGATTGTAGATGCATCTGCATCTTCTAATCTGTTCCACTGATCCTCAGGTCTATTTTGTTGCCAATACCATGTTGATTTTATCACAGTGGCTTTGTAATATAAAGTCAGGAATTGTGATGCCTCCTCCCTGTCTTTATTGGCCAAGATTGCCTTTGCTATTCTAGGAAGGTTGTGGTTCCAAATAAATTTTAGGAATGCTTTCTCTATATCAGGGAGATATGTTGGTGGCAGTTTGATAGGGATTGTATTAAATCTGTACAGCAATTTTGGGAGTACAGCAATGTTGATTCTTCCTATCCAGGAGCATGGAATATCTTTCCATTTTCTGAAATCCTCTATAATCTCTTTTCTTAGGGTGCTGTAATTTTCCGCGGAAAGATCTTTGACTTCCTTGGTTAAGTGAATCCCAAGGTATTTCTTTTTCTGCGGTGCTATTGAAGAAGGTATTGTTTGTATTGTTTCCCTTTCAGTGTGCTTATTATCTGTGTAGAGGAATGCTATTGACTTTTGAGTACTGATTTTCGATTCTGCTATACTACTGAATTTCCCTATCAGTTCTAGTAGGTTCTTGGTGAAATTTTTGGGGTCTTCCAAATAAAGCATCATGTCATCTGCAAATAGTGATATTTTAACTTCTTCTTTACCTATTCTTGTTCCCTTTATTTCTCCCTCTTTTCTAATGGCTGTTGCTAAGGATTCCAAGACTATATTGAATAGGAGGGGTGATAGAGAACATCCTTGTACTGTACCTGATTTAAGAGTAAAAGATTTCAGTTTTTCCCCATTTAGGATTATATGAGCTTTTGGGTTGTCATAGATGGCTTTCTCAAGTTAAGATAGAGTCCATCTATTCCAGTTTTTGGTAGGACCTTGAACATGAATGAGTGTTGAACTTTGTCAAAGGCTTTCTCTGCACCCATTGAGATGATCATGTGGTTTTTAGATTTCAGTCTGTTAATATACTGTATTACATTTATAGATTTTCGAATATTGAACCATCCTTGCATCCCTGGGATGAATCCAACCTGGTCATGGTGTATGATCTTCTTGATGATTTTCTGTATTCTATTTGCCAGGATTTTGTTGAGTATTTTTGCGTCTATGTTCATGAGGGAGATTGGCCTGTAGTTCTCCTTTTTGGTTGTGTCTTTCCCTGGTTTTAGAATCAGTATAATTCTTGCCTCCAGAAATGATTTTGGGAGCACTTTATCCTTTTCAACTTCATGGAAGAATTTGTGGAATGTGGGGATTATATCTTCTATCAATTTCTTGTAGAATTCAGCTGTGAATCCATCAGGACCTGGAGTTTTCTTTGTCGGTAGGCTTTTTATTACGTTTCGTATTTCGTTGGCTGTTATCGGCCTATTGAGAGTTGTTATATCTTCTTGATTCAATTTTGGTAATTTGTACCTTTCAAGGAATCTGTCCATTTCTTCTGTGTCTTCTATTCTGTGAGCACAAAGATTCTCAAAGTAACTATTGATAATCTTCTGAATTTCCACTGGGTCTGTGGTGATTTCACCCTTTTCATTCCTTATCACTTGTACTTGAATTTTCTTTTACCTCTTTTGGATGAAGTTGGAAAGAGGCTTATGAACTTTAATTAGTTTTTCAAAGAACCAAATTTTGATTTGTGGACTCTTTGGACTGTTTTATTCATCTCAATTGAATTAATTTCTGCTGTAATCTTTATGATTTCTTCTCGTCTTTGCACTCTGAGTTTTCTTTCTTTTTTTTTTTTTTTTTTTTTTTTTTTTTTTTTTTTTTTTTTTTTTTTTTTTTTTTTTTTTTTTTTTTTTTTTTTTTTTTTTTTTTTTTTTTTTTTTTTTTTTTTGTCTTTTTGAGACAGGGTCTCACTATGCACTTCAGGCTGGCCTTAAGCTCACTTTGTAGCTCAGGCTGAGCTCGAACTCACAGCAATCCTCCTGCCTCAGCCTCCCGGGTACTGGGATTATAGGCATGCGCCACCATGCCCGGCTACACTCTGGGTTTTCTTTGCTCTTCTTTTTCTATTTTTCAGACGTGCAACATTAGGGTGCTAATTTGTTCCCTTTCGGTTTTCCTAATGTGTGAGTTGATAGCTATTATTTTCCCTGTAAGAACTGCTTTCATTGCATCCCATTAATTCTGGTAAGTTGTACTTGAATTTTCACTGAATTGTAGATATTGTTGAATTTCTTGTTGAATTTCTTCTGGAAGCCATTGATTGCTGAGTAGGGTATTGTTTAGTTTCCATGTATAGTGGCCTTCTTTGTGTCATTTGATCATTCTTGGTTTGAAGTTGAGACTGTCTGAGAATAGGATTGCTACTCCTGCTTTTTTCTGAGGTGCTAGGGCATGGAGTATTGTTTTCCATCCTTTGACTTTGAGCCTATGAATGTCCTTTTGAATTAAGTGTGTTTCTTGTATACAGCATAGTTTTGGATTTTGTTTCCTAATCCGCTGTGCCAGTCTATTTCTCTTAATTGGAGAATTGAGTCCGTTTACATTTATGGTTATAATTGTATTGTGCTGACATATTCTTTTCATGATATTTACCTGGTGACTGGGCTGAGGAGATAGCTCAGTAGAATAAGCACTTGCCTGGCAAGTTTAAGGTCCTGAGTTCAATCCCTGTACCACACACACACACACACACACAAAAAAAAAACAAAAAACAAGTATTACTATGCCGGGAAGATGGCTCAGTGGATATTTACCTGGTGTTGTGTGCTCCTGTGTAACCTGTGTTTAATTGTTTGTCCTGTTTAGTGGGTTCCTTCCATTCTCATTCATGGAGTTCTGGTCAATGTGGTCTCTCTCTAGAACATCTTTCAGCAGCCTATGAAAGCCTAGCTTTGTCATCATGAAATTCTTTAGTTGTTCTTTGTCGTGGAAGTATTTCACTTCTCCATCAAACTTGAAAGAGAGTTTTGCAGGGTATAATAGTCTGGGCTGGAATTTGTTTTCGTGTAGGACTTGAAGAACTCTGCTCCATGCTCTCCTTGCCTTCATTGTTTGTGTAGAGAAGTCTGCTGTAATTCTGATGGGTTTTCCCTTGAATGTGAGCTCCTTCTTCTCTCTAGCAGCTTTCAGTATATTATTTTTGTGTTGGATTTCTGGGATCTTAGCTGTTATATGTCTCGGTGTGTTTCTACCTAGGTTGAAGTTATTTGGTGTTCTGTATACTTCGGTGACCTGAATGTTGGATTGTTTCCTCATATTTGGGAAGTTTTCTGTGATTATTTCTCCCCAAATTCTTTTTATGTCATTTGTATTGACTCCACCATTCTCGTTGATACCAATTAATCTCACATTGTTCATCCTGGCATCTTCTTGCAGGTAATTGATTATTTTTTTCCTCCATTCTTTTTGTTTTTAAGCGATTCTCTCTCACCTTTTCACTAGCTGCTCTGGAATCTTCAAGATCTGAAACTCTGTCTTCCATTTCACTGAAATAGTTTTGTAGACTCATGATTGATACTTTTAGTTCTTCTATATCTCTTTGACTGTGTTTCGTGTGCTCTATTTCTTTTCTATATTGCTCATTCAAGGAATCCATCGTATTTCTGATCTTATCAATTTTTTAATCCATGTCTTCTTTAGAGGTAGTTATTAACTCTTTTTCTGCAAGGTTTTTTTTTCCAAGTTGGGTTTCCTCTGTATATTTCTGGACTTGTTCCTATATTTCAGAATCTATGATTTCAAAGAATTCTTCTTTTTCAAATAATTCTTTTTTGATTTCAAAACTTATTTCTCCTTTGAGTTCCTCGTGATCTTTCTGCTGTTGTTCCTTTGCTTCAGATGCTGTTAATTCATACATTTTAGTTGGAATAAGGCTCTCTGCACTTATTCTGGGTGAGCATAGTTTTTCCACCCAATGTTTCTGGAATTCATTTTTTATTTCAGATACTATGTATTCAGATATTTCTTTTGTAATTTGGGGAATTACTTCTCGTTTTATTTTCTCTATAGCTTTCTGCTGTTGTTCCTTTGCTGCTGTATCTGTTGTTCATTCATTGCAGCTGAGCTAATGTCCTCTGCCCTTACTGGTGGACTCGAGGTCTAGGATGGCGTTTTTCCCCTTGTCTTTGTCATTTTGTATTGCACTGACCTTTGACCTGTGGTGTAGAACTTTGGTGGAGCTATAACCTTAGCTTGTTATGGGATCCAGGTGCCAGTCAATTAAGTTTGAGATTATCCAGGTATGCCTATCCTGGATCTAGCTTTTGTGTTCAGTTCCATTTTTGCTGCAGCTCCTTTGGTTCCTCTCTGTTGGTTTCCTGTTCAGGCGAGCACGAACCGAACTGGGGTGCAGAGCAAATAATGAAAATTCCGTGTCTTAGCTGGCTTTGGGGTAAGGATCTGGAAAACTGTCTGGGTTAGCCCTCCTGTGTCAGGCAGGTCATTCCCCAGGTGGCCAGGCCTGGGCTTTGGTGAATCTTCTGGGCTTACAAAAGGATAGTGGATTATCTTATTCACCGAGTATGCTGTAGTGGGTCGGCCAGCCTGTGTTGGGTCCTGGCCTGCAGGCCATAATCTGAGAAGGCTGGGAAGTGTCCCTCTGGTGCAGCGGGCCTTTAGACCTCACTCCCAGGCTAAGCTGCACTGGATTTTGGGCCATGGCGTTGGAGCAGGGATTGCTGAGTTATGTCCCTCTGGCATGGCAGGCTTGGAGTTCTCATTCCAGGCTGACCTGCACTGGGTCTGGGGCTGTGGGGTGGGACCAGAAATCGCTTGGAAATGTTTCTCTGGCATAGTGTGCCTGGAGCTCTTCCTTGGCCACGGGAGTTGGGGGTGCATGGAATCCCTAGGAAATGTCTCTCCAACGCAGTGGGCCTGCAGTTCTACACTCACTGAACTTTGATGCCCAGGGAGTAGGGGAAATTCCCACTGGCTCAGGGGGCTTTATGGCAGGGGATCTGGGGAGGTGCTGTGAGTGAGTCCTGAGGTTTCAGGCTGGTCACTGGCTTGGAGGGCCTGGGGGCAGGGATCCAGGTAGCCTGTGTGGGAAGAAGCCAGTGGCTCTCCCTCAGACTCACCACACACTCACTGATCTGGGAAGACTGGTGAGTCATGCAAATTCCCACTCACTGGGAGGGCTTGGGGCAGGATCCAGGAGGCCACTGGAGTCAGCCGCTGTCTCAGGCCAGTCTCTGGCTGGGCAGCGTGGGCAGGATGGAGAAGGCTGCTGGAGTGGCCCATACTGTCTCTGGCCAGTCTCTGGGGCTGGGCAGGTGTCCTATTCAACTTTTTGAAAAAGTAAAACTGATAAAATTTCTCTGATTTCTATATATAGTTAGATAAAATATATATGATATATATATTATATATATATATGATTAGATAAAAATTAAGCTATTTCATACTATAACTCTTTAAAAAATAAGTTTGTCAGTCAATTTTAATCAATATTGTGTCACCAAAGATTTAATGACATGAAGACTGTCGTGGTTTTTGCACTGCTTTTAGCTGTGCATTAGATTTGCAGGTGCAGTCTCTAGGTTCATCTTACTGGTTTTTCTTTTTAGAGTAATTCTTTTCAATTTACGTGCATTGTTAGTGACAGAACTGCTCATATTTTCCTTTTTAACTTGCCTGTTGGAACATCAGTAAGATTTGTAGCTTGCTTCTTAAAATTTGACAACATAAATTAGCAGGGCGAGCTGTATAATCAAACTTACCTGTTGCCTGTGTTGCTTTGTACACTTATTTCAATTGGTGACACTTGACTTACCAGTGAGCAGATGGGTTTTGTTTTTTCTCCTTTATCCTCTTCTTTTTTTAGTTTTTTTCTCTCTTTATGAACTTTGAAAAGTGCTTTAAGTTAATTTAAGCAGCAAGACAGAGACTTTTTTGAGTACTATGACAATGTTTTAACAAATTGCATAATTTTGAGGAAAAACCATGTTCCGTCTGTAATGACTGGTCTGAGCAATGTGTTACCTGATTCGAAGAAGTGTGAGTTCTATATTAATGATTTCAGAGCAGTTCTCTGAACCAAGAGTTCAGGAATATATGCACCTTCAGCAAATTGTAGGATGACAATTGTTTATAAGTTTCAACTTCACTGGGCTGGTGCATCCAGAGGAATAGCTAAAAGGCCTTATGTCTCCTTCATTCTCTTTTCTGTCAAGCGCCCAAAATCCACAAAACTGGAAAATTATCTTTTCATAAGTAAATTGATATTTTTAGGCTTATTAATGTCATATTTCCCTACAATTTACTGAATGTGTGTATGTGTGCATGTGTGCATGTGTGTGTGTGTGTGTGTGTGAGTGAGAGAGAGGCAGATATAGAGACAGAAAGAGAGAGAGGAGGTATATGGAGTAAAGGGAAGAGATGAGAAGATGTATTCAAGGGAATCCCTGTCAAATTATTCAAACAGAAATAAATTGAACTAAATTATTTTCTTTTATTGACACAGGATATGCTATGTAGTCCAGCGTGTCTTTGAACTCATTATGACACTGAGGCTGGCCTTTATCCTACAGTGGTCTGCTTGATTCAGCCTTCTGAGTGCTAGGATTATAGGTATTTGTTTGTTTTTTTTAAACTAATGTCTTTTTTGTTTTATTTATTCCCCAAAGTTAATGTTATCTGGGTAATATTACAAGAACAACTGGCATCTTTGTAAAAATATGTGAAGCTTCAGAAGTTTCTAGCCCCTTTATTTTTTTCCCTCTATCAAATATAAATGAGGATACAGGGATATTAATCATATATGGACACTACAATGAGCAGATTCCCTTCCATAGCTAAACATGTAATACGCCTTTTTAATGCAAACTAAAGGACACAATAATAGGCAGATTAATATTTGTCATTTAACTGCAGGCATTGTGAATCATATACCTGTACTTTTCACAATGCATCCGAAATTTAAGACTTGATAATTACTATAAACATAAAAATAGTAAAATTAAAAGTGCCTCTGTTTGTGTGTTTGATTTAGATTATGTGTTTGTTTTTTAAACACTGTATTACCCAACATGAAAAATCACTGAATAGTAAATAAGTTATTATTTCTGTTATTGACTTATATAGGATGAAAAAGGCTTTATCATCAAGGAATATTTATTTTCATTATCTCCTCTTAGACTGATATTGTGATACTATATTAAATATTCATGCTGTATTAAATATTTATTTTGCCATGACGTTTTTATGTATTTGTACTTTCTTGCTTAATATAAAATTTATTAGTGCCTATTAATCTAAAAATATCAGGTTTTAATGTGGTAATTTCATGCATAAATACATTTTGATCATATTCTGTTACTCTTTACATTCCCCTCCCTATTTATATCAATAGTCTTGATTTTACTTTTATGTTATAATTTTTCAGATTCTATTTCCCCTATATTAGGGGAAATATGTGATAGTTATGTCTCTGAGTCTGAGCATTTCATGTAATACAATGAACCCTGCTTCTACCTATTCTCCTGAAAATGATGTAACTACATTCACATATATGTACCATCATCTTCATTCATTCATTTTTTGACAGGCATCTAAGTTGGTTCCATGTCTTGGCTACTTTGAACCTCTATGCTTTTCTTTTTTTTCGGTACTGGGAATTGAACTCTCTGTGCTCTTCTGACTGATTCCTTCAGCTACACATGGAGTGGAAATAGCTACATTGCATGGTGGTTGTACCTTTTAAGTACTTGAACAACCACTATCCTGACTAGCACATGTAATTTCCAAGTATTTCTTTTCCCCTCATTCACACCAGCACTTTTTTCTTTTTTGTATTCTTGATAATGGCCATTCTGAGTAGGATAAGATAGAATTTTTTCTATCTTTGTGCTTTTGATTTGTATTTTCCTAGTGGCTAAAACTATTAAACATTTTTTCATGTATTTATTGACTGCTTTGTATTTCTTTTGAGAAATGTCTGTTCAATTTATTTGTTCATGTATTGACTGGAGTATGTGATTTCAGAGGTTCAGGGTTTTTTAGTTCTTTTTATATTCTAGATGTTAATTTTCAGGTGAAGTATCACCAGGCAAGATAGTCTGCCACTCTATGGAGTGCTTCTCCATTTTGTTAGTGGATCTCTTTGTGTGAAAGTCATTTTAGTTTGATGCAATTTCATTTGATGATTCTTCTTACTAGCTTGTTTTATTTTTTCACTGAACCAGGGAACTCTCCTGCCCTTGCCAGAGAAGTGTTTATTCCACTGAGCCATCTATTCGGCCCCCTACTAGCTTTTGTTTGCTTTTCTTTTTGCTATGGAAACTCTACTCAGGAAGTTTTTAATTGTGTCTATGTCTTAAAGTATTTTTCTTGTCTTTCCAGCAGTTTAAAAAACTCACATTTTACATTGTGCTGTCTTTCTATTGTAATATTTTGAAAGAGTAAATAAAATCTGAAAGTCACTATAGATACAGTGGAAGGGAATGAAAGTACTCAGAGGAAGACACCAATGGGATGAGGGAAAGGACAGAAGAAATAAGGGGAAAATTATATATATATATATTATATTATATTATATTATATTATATTATATTATATTATATTATACCTAGGATATTTGTACTGCTGATTTCTACTATCTATTGAAAGGAACAGGTACTGTTTAAATTTTTTGACTAATGTTATATCCTTATATCTGATAATCTGAATAACTAATTTGAATACAATATGTAATATAGAAACCATGGCTGAATTCCTATCATCTTGTTTAGTAAAATTCTGCATCATTTGTAATTTAAAAAAAAAATTATGCTCTCTAAAAAAAATTTCTGCCGTTTCCCAACAACAACAAAAAGCAAAAACAAAAACAAGAACACAGCTCAGGAGAGCCGATGTTTACCTTTCTATAGAATGACATTATATTCCGTTCTCCTTTCTGTTGTGTCATCTTCTTATTGCTGCCAAAGGAACTGTTGGAATACATAGCATTTCAAAGTTTACTTTGCCCATGAATCCACTCTTTGAATGTCCATTTGTAATTTCCAAGAAAGAAGTTCTGATTGATCACTGGTCATTTATTTTATTGTTCGTGGGTCATTTGGTTTTCTGGTCACATGATTCTCCTGAAGCTGACCATCTTAGCCATGAAGCTGGGCCTGTTGCTAGTGGTGGAAAATTTCTAATGAAAGAGAAAAGAGCCTGAGATGATTTATTAAAGTGGTTGGTAACTTTCATTTTAATTAATGAAAGTTGAACAAATGGTCTATGATGTCTAATACTCTAGCTTTGACTGTCTATATCTTATGGTTCAAACCAGTAAGTGTAATCTAAAATATTGTTTTCATCATTTCTCTTTCCTCATTTCAAATTCAAGCACATTAAATAAAATCAAGAATCCAAAAATTTCATGTTTTATATGTAAAGGGCTGATCTATTTTGATTTGATTTTTCTATAGAAAAACAGATAGGAATCTGGTCTCGATTTTCTACTTATGGATATGTAGCTTTCCCAGCATCCTTTGTTAAAGTGTTTGTTTTTTTGTAGTATATATTTTTTCTGATCTCTTTTTCCTCTACATACATGAATAAATTCCTAGATTAGAACTCTAGAAATTCTTGATCCAGGAATTTATCCACGTACCTAGGAATTTTTCTATTTATTCTAGATTCTCTAATTTATTAGAATATGCTTTTCAAAATACAGCCCTAATGATTATTTTGATTTCAAAAGCATCTGTTGTAGCAACTCCATTTCATGCATATTTTTATTAATTTGAGTTGTTCCTCTTTCTTTGGTTAATTTTTAAGTGTTTATCAATCTCATTCACATTTTCAAAGAACCAATTATTTGTTGCACTGATCCTCTGCATTATTGTGCTATTCTCTATTTCATTAATCTTAGCTCTGATGTTAATTATTTATTTCCTTGTGTTTTACTGACTACGGTTCATTTCTGTTTCCAAAGACCTTACGACTCATCATCAGTTTCTATGAGACCTGATTTTTTAAAGTGAGCACTCAGTTCATAGTCATGAGATTTCCTCCCTGTACAGCCTTTGCAGTTCATGTGATTGTGGTACGTTGTGTTTCCATTTCTGGTCAATTCTTTGAAATGTAAGTTTCTTCATTGATTTTTTCAATGGCTTTCCAATTATCCAAAAGTAAACTGCTCACTTTCCATATGTTTGTGTTTGTTTTTCCTTTTTTATTTTGCTGTTATAGTCTACTTTTGCTATGATCTGATAAACTGTAAGAAGTCATTTCAGGTGGTCTTCCCTTCTTGCTTTCTTTCCTTCTGTGTGCACTGAACCCAGGGTCTCCGCAGTGAGGTGCCTCTCCAGCTCTTTTCAATTTGGAGGCTGGATCTCTTGCTCAAACTCCTGAAACCATGACTCAAGATAAAACTTCTCCTATGAACTGAATAGGTTGGGTATTTTATTCAAGAACTGAAAAGTTAACATGGGTTTCAATAATTTAATCATTTCTATGTGATCTGTCCATCCCCTTTCAATTTTTCATGCTTGATCAATCTAATGTTAACACACTATTGTGTACCACTCCATAATTTTCCTCTTATTTTTATTAAGATGAGCACTCAAATGTATATATGCTTACAGAGGTTTTAAATCTCAGAACTACAAACTACAAAATTCCTTGTGGTTTATATGATATGACGAACTTAATTTGGAATTAATTTATTCATTCAATTTCACATGAATTCACTTATATAATGCATAATTGATTATTATTGTTAGTGTTGTTGACATCTTTTTGAGACAAGGTCTCACTGTGCAGTTCAGGCTGTTCTTAAGCTCACTTTGTAGCCCAGACTTGTCTCAAACTTGCAATGATCCACCTGCCTCAGCTTCTTGAGTGCTGGGATTACATATGTGTGCCACCACACCCAGATTGATTATTTTTAAAGATTTACTTTTGTCTTTATTTGCTTTTATTCTTTCTTAATTCAATAGTACAGAAACTTTATGCTTTATGCATATAGCATGACTGAATGGACTTCAGAACTCCTTTACAAGTCTGTAAATTTATGCAGAATATGCACATTTATAAATTTCAATTTATTAAATCATCTTGTAGAAAATCTGCCTTCTAGGGAATTTTATTTGTGTCTGTTTTATCATGCAAAACATGCCATTTTAAAAAATTATTCCTAACAATTTTCCTCTATTTTCAGATAAGTAAGCAACATCATGGAACAACTCCCAAGTCAGAATATTATTATTTTTTAAATTTTTTTTATTGAGAAACAAATATCAATGAGACAGTTCCAAGGCTGATTAATAAGACAGTTATAATAATTAATGCATTGTACATTGTTATCTTCTTAGTGGTTATCTATGGTACAAGAAGCAGACAGGATGTCCTGTCCAAACACTATTAGTACAAATCTTTCTTCTTATTGAGTTAAGTGAAAGTAGGTGTATATCTATTCTAACTATTCTGTATATACAAATACAAAAATTGTCCTTCCTTTCTAGCCCCTTTTTTTGTTTAGTCCTGTGAGATATGGGTATTCCATTTGCATTTAAATATTATAGGTGTATGAATTCAGCAAAACATTCCAACACAGTCCAGCAGTCCACAATAGTAGTGGGTTATCCACAGAAGTAGTTGATTTGAGCCCTTCTCACCTCAGTATATTAATGGCTTTATTTTATATACCTCCTTTTTATACTTTTCTGCTGGATGGTTAAGACCAAGATAAAGCAAGACCTATATAACAAGAAATGCAAATTTTGTATCTGATAAGGTCAGTCAAGTACCCTCAGTGTTTATTGTAACCCTGTACCACACATGTAGATCCTTTGTCAGTGCCAACATTGTGGATGAGTCATGGCCATTGCTTGACCAATTTGCTCTCTGTGGAAGCCTGAGCAAATGTTTTCTCTCCATGTGACTCTCCTTAGGCACGCTCTGCATCATAGATCTCATTCCTCTATGGCGCCATAATCTCCTTATCAGAAAATTTGGGGCACAACTGAGTTACATGATGTTACAGTACAGGTTCTGCTATGTCTAGAGTTTTCACTGACCTTGAAAGGCTAGGGCCAAAATGTTGGCTGTCATTGCAGCCTTTCCTTTTCTCCAGTTTTTGATCTACAAACTTAGGTCGTTAACCCTCCAGAAGAGCAACTTACTATTACCATGCAACATATGCAGTTTGGTTTATCCTATTTGTCTAAATATCAAACATTGTACATATAACATGGAACAGGTATTTTCCAGCAAGTATTAATATGTTAAACTTTAAATCCTTACAGAATATGAAGAAAAAAATTAAAAAATATGAACGAACACTTACATATTTTACACAGAAATTTAGACATATAACCATTTATAGCATTGTAGCAGGACTGTCCCATGACATTTTTTTCTCATGTCTTTTTTTCATTTATTACCTTTTATTTTAAAAAAAATCTTTTGTTTGAAAGAGAGTATAGTAATACTTGGCATGTCATGACAAGAAGTACGTATTTAGAAGACCAGAATGACAGGCATTCCAAACGTGACCTTTCTGTTACACACTGCTATCTTCAGTGCAGTTGCTTGGTTCACAGGTATCAGTGTATATAGTTAGTTAGGGTGAGAATCCTACCAATTAACTGCTAGTTTCAGAAACCCGCTGATGTTTCCCAGGATCATTGCCTTACCTATCTAGTGTGTATAAATGTATGACTTTGCACTCTCCTCATTGTCCAATCCTCAAGTAACTCAGAATATTATAATTAATGCATTCCATCATGTTTTCCAAATGAAACCTCACAGTTTGTAAATTCATAAAAATAAAATCACCCTG
The DNA here is from genome assembly GCA_004027165.1 of Ctenomys sociabilis. Lineage (NCBI taxonomy): Eukaryota > Metazoa > Chordata > Mammalia > Rodentia > Ctenomyidae > Ctenomys > Ctenomys sociabilis. The sequence goes on from PVKA01022219.1 coordinate 29,362, forward strand.
TAATACGCATTCTATGATGTCATTTATTGTGTTAATAAATGATTTGCATTATTTTATGATCTTTTATGCCTTCTCCAGACTTGCTGGAAAGGCCCCACTCCCAGGGCACACTGAGATGGCAATTAAGACTGGGCATTGTGGCGTGTGCTAGCAATCCCAGCTCTTGGGAGGCTGTAAATAGGAGGATCACTGCAAGTCTGATCTAGTAGTGAGACCCTGAACACCCTGTAGACTCTTCCTTAAAATACAAAAAAATATACTTTACTTTTTAAAAATGATTATTAATTATATTAACTATATAAAATGTCTATGCACACATTTTTCTTATGACTGTGGCAGAAAATATATAACATTTGTGCATTAGATCTCATATGTTCCTGCAGTGTCATATGATTGGAAAGGGATTGGACTATGGGAATATTACACTCACTAGTGCTTCACATACTAAGTGAGCTTGGCCACTTAGCATGCTGTTAGTGCGGCCTGGTTGGGGGTAGATCACTGGAGGTGTGACCTGGCATAGGATATTTTTCCTCTGTGATTCCTGCCTCTGTCTTTTTCTCTGATTCCAGGCCACCATGACACAAGCAGTTTTCTTCTGCCAGACTTTTTCACTATACCACTTCTGCCTTGGACCCATGTCAACGAGCAATTGTAATTGTGAGCCAAAATAAACCTTTTCTCCTTAGAGTTGTAGGTATTCGGAACTAGGTGCAAGAAATGAGAAATGACCAAGACAGATTTTAGTACTACAGAAGTGTTGTCATTGTCATGATTGTATTTGGCCATGTGGTTTAGAAGTTTTGGAACTGTTTCATGAGAGGAGTTATTAAAGGTTTGGAGACACATTCTAGAAAAATCCTACCATGTTATAAGCTGAGCTTTATGGCATAGTCTTGTCAGGGCTCCAAAGAACAGAATGATGATAGAAATGCAAACAGGAAAACCCAGGCCAAACAGGTTTCAGTTGAGGTTAGTGATTCTGCTGGCAATTGGACTTAAAGCCTGTGTGTTATGTTAAAGCAGTAACTTTGTCCATCTTCTGCCTTTGTCCTATGATTTTACAATAGACTGAGACTAATAGGAGGATACTGCTTGTCAATTGTAGCAGTATCAGAATTAAGATTAAAAAAGCAGAACCAAACAACTTGAAAACTGTCTTTCACTAGAAAGAAAGCATTTGTATAACAGGAATCTATATATTTAGAGCCTATAAATTTGGGACAAATGAGAGTTGGAATAATGATTGCTTAAAAAGTAGCACTAGCTGAGCATGGTGGCTCATGCCTGTAATCACAGGAACTTGGGAGGCTAAGGAAAAAAGAAATCATTTTGAGTTAGATACCAACCTGGGCTACAAAGTGAGTGCAAAGCCAGCCTGAGCTGTGTATTGGACCTTGTCTCAAAGAAACAAAAATAAAATAAAAAATAGTACTTTAGGTCAAGTGCTTTCAACTTAGAGCAATAAGAAAGATGTCTTGAGGGCACTTTATGAATCAGCAAGACCCCATTCTTCAGTGCGTCAGGGGTGCAAGAGAATAAAGGTTATCTCTTTAATAAAAGTGCTCTGAGAAGAGATCTCTAGAGAAGCCTGTTTTAGAGAAACTAGCTAGGGTCTTGGTGTCCAGAGGTTAGTACTGGTTTTATAGGCATGGAGAATATAAAAGTTGTGAGATCAGAAATTTTAAGAAAAATACCTGGAAGATGAGTCTGTTTACCTCTGAGAAGGAAATATATGAAGCTATGACAATGAGGACAAAGGTATGAAAAAAAAGTGGATGACCCAGAAATATGAATATAGCAAGAACATGTAACCTTTGATGAGAAAGGCCATAAGTAGAGACTGGGCAACCCGAGACAGAGGTCACGATGGCTACAAGCAGCACTGTTGTAAGGGTGGGGCTGTCTAAATTCTTTGGAGTTTCCATCTTACCATGATTTGTATTACATTATTTTTCCCTGATGGGTTTTGGTCTTACTTGGCTGCTGTACCTTCTTATATCCATATTTCTTCCATTTGAAATTTGACTGTTTACACTGTCCCACTATCTGTTGGCAGTGTTAAATTTCCTTCTGGATTTTTCATGGACTCACAGATGTTCGCGTTGAGTCTCAGAGGAGACTTCAGACTTTGACATTTTAGTGATACTGGTACTATTAAAAATTTGGTGACAGAAATGGGATAAATGATTTTTGCATAAAGAAATGAACACAGGTCTTTGGAAGGACATGAGTGGTATGTTAAAGCTTTGATCTTTTCAAACACCTCAAGTGTTTGGAAGGTCATAGAATTATAAGGGTGCTATACTCATCAGTGAATTTATTACAAGTGAATTTAGCAGCCAAGCATGCCATTAGAAGGAGGGAAGAAGTTAGAATGGGTCACCGGAGACATGACCTAGCAGAGACTATCTCCCTCCTGCCCCTCCCTTTTCTCTCTTTGCTGGCTGCCAAGCCATGAGAGCCTTTGCCAGACTCTTCCATCAAGTCATTACTGCCATGAAGCAACAGACAAGGGGCTCTAATCACAAGTTAAAATAAACCTTTCCTTCTTTAAGTTTTGGCTATCAGCTATTGTGTCCAGTCAGTGAGAAAGTGGCTAAAGCACAATTACAATTGTGATAGATGAATACAATACAACGATACAAATACAAAGTCATTACTTTAAGAAACCATCAGGTTTTCCTCCTTCCTTTCCTTTCTTTTACTTGGTTTTTTTGAGACAGGTTCTCACCATATAATTCAGACTGGCCTTGACCTTGCTTATGTACCTTAGGCTGCCCTTCAGCTCATGGAGATTCTTCTGCTTCAGCCTTGCTGGTATTGGGATTTCAGGCATGTACCACCTTGTTCAGCCTACTTTCCCTTTTATAAAGTGTGATTTATATTGATTTGTTCATGTATTGTTTATGTTTCTGTAGAACACAATCAATAGAAAAAGTATGTGTAATATGGAAATATGTAATTTATTAAGTAGATGTATAGATTCTCAGACAGGACAGACCATAATGGCAATCTGTATTCAGGACAGCCAGAGGATTTGGTAGCAGCTTAGCTAAAAAAGATGGAAGTCTTAGAACAACAGTGATTGAAGGTACAGCCTCAGTACAGGGCCAAAACTTCAGAAATTCATTAGACAGTTTCTCTTATGAGTCTACATTCAAAGATTAAAAAACTGAAAACTGATGTCCAAAGTTGCTGAGAAATGACACACCTGATCAAACTGACATGCGTTCTTCAGAAATGGATTAGTCTTTCCAAGCCTTCATTACATCTAGGTTGCAAGCTCATTGTGTGGAGCTATCTGCAAACCAAGTGGATCTTCCATCCTTAATTTGTTAATATGGAAATATGGAAAGCCTGCCATATTATCTCTGGAAACTTCCAAGAAGCACTCCAGAGTGGGGAATTATTAATTGAGGCATTTTTAAATTCAGTCAAATTGAAAGATCATGATTAACGGTCACAGCTCACTTCAAACTTTTTGGCATGCAGCTGTCTATAACATTCTGTCATTATTCAAATGTCTGAATAAGGTTATTATATTACTGACCTATTTCTATTTTTTGACTGTTTATAAACATTTGAAATTTTATTTTTTTTTCTAAAAAGCACATCATAACCATGAACATTGCTACAGTTAGAGACCCTCTTCATTCTCCACAATGATAACTGAGCGTGCTCACAAGGGTTCCCATTGTTAACTCTAAAACAACCACCTTTAAAAGAAGGAGAAAAATTCAACACACTACCAGGTAACTTGTTTTACTGTTTCTCCACAAATACTGAAAAATACTAAGGTACGGACAAGGAATAATCATAATGTTGTGGCCAATGTTATAAATACAGAATTAAAAATTTAAAACATTTTCTGATTTATTAAATGAGTCTGGTATTCAATGTAGCTCTGCGGGGTTTCTGTGCTCCTGACAGTGCTCACCTTTATCTATTTTTCCAGGTCCTCCATGTCCACCTCTTCTTTTCCTATTTGTCCCATCAAAGGTCCTAGAGGGCCACCTGAACTACCTAGTCTTCCTCCACCAAAGCTACTTCAGTCCTGCCACGGTCACCATGGAAACCACCTCTGTCTTCACTTTGGTGAACTCTGAACATTTCACCAGGACTACCAAGGTCCATGAAGCCACCTCTTCTTCCCTGCATGCCACCAGGGCCACCTGTGCCATGATCATCACCTGGGGGTGGGAAGGGTGGCTGGAGGAAGCCTTCAGATTTTGGGGCTTTACACTGGCTGCATTCTGTTCTCCAGGTGAAGTTTTGGTTTTTGCAACCTGGATTGGGACATTGCTAGTCTCCAGCTCAATGTAGGAGATTTCCTCCTCCAGAGAGGTTTCTATGGGAACCCCAGGGACTTCTTGGAGGGAATCCTCCTCTGTCTCCTCCATGACCTTGCATGCAACCCATGGTCCCCAAGGACCTCCACAAAACAGTGGTGTCATCCCTCTACCCTCACGAGGTGGCATGCCACCTCTCGTACTGTTTATTGCAGGCTTCTTCTGAGCAAGGGAGACTTTAAGTTTTCTTCCTTGAAAAACTTTCTCATCACACCACTCCAAAGCAGCCTTGGCAGTCAGTGGATCTTCATAGGAAACCACAGCATGATCTTTAGGCTTTCCTGTCTCCTTGTCCAGGTAGATGTGGATCATGGGTTTCCCAGTTCTCTTGTTAATCTTAACAACGCCACATTGCTTAAAGAAGTCTGCAAGATCATCAAGTGTCACATTGTCATTTAGTCCTTGTATGTCAACTGCACTGTTTTCAGAGTCTTCATTAGGTGTTCTGCTGAGTTTAATGATTCTGATCATAACTAGTCGACTGTGTAGAAAAATAGCTGGTAGGAGGATAGGATGGAGGTATGATGACTGGCTGTATCGGGTAGCTTCCAGGAACCTGGGGATAACTGTAGTTTCTCTGTCCATAGCCTAGGCTGGGCTGGTTGTAATCCCCTATGCTAGACTGAGATTGGTTAGTCTCATTAGATTTGTTACTATCCAGTGGTCTTGCAGGTTCAGAAGCTGCTGGCTGCTGGCCATAGGCTTGGTAAGCAGGCTGAGTGCCAAATGCAGACTGAGCTGCATAAGAAGCCTGGGTGGTGGTGACTGTAGCAGCAGTACCATAAGCACCACTGCCATACCACTGGACAGGTTGGCTATACACCTGGGGGGGGGGGAAGCTGGAGTAGTAGAACCAGTAGAAAGCTGTCCATAAAGAGTTACATACACAGTCTGTCCATAGGTGGCAGTTATTTGAGCCTGCATACAATTGACATCAGTAGGCTGCCCATAAATTCTGTAGCTTTGTTGCCTGCATGCCTGGGTGGTCTATACACATCCTTGAAGTGGCTGGGTGGTGTAAGTACTATAGCCCTGCTGGGCTACAGCTTTGTTGCAGGTACTATAATCTGTGGATGTCATTTTCTCTCCTTCCTTCTTGTTCTTTCAACGTTACCCTCTTGCTAATCCTCTCCCTATTTCTCTTTTCAAAAACATGCTTCTCAGTGAGGACTCAGGACATAGGAGAACCTGTATGGTAACATCCTGTAACTCAATGGTGTCCCAAACTTTGTGATTAATGAGATTATGGGGCCACAGAGGTGACCAAAAATGTAGAATGTGACTAAGGAGACTCATGTGGAGAGAAAACATTCTCTCAGGCTTTCACAGAGAGCAAATTGGTCAAGCAATGGCCATGACTCATCCACATGCCTGACACTGACAAAAATCTACAAACTGCAGTACAGGGTTTCAGGGTAAATCCTGACGAGATTTGACTGACCTTGTCAGATACAAAAGTTACATTTCTTGTTATATAGGTCTTGCTTTATCTTGGTCTTAACCATCCAGCAGAAAAGTATAAAAGCAAGGTATAAAAAGTAAATCCATATTAATATGCTGAGCTGTAAAAGGCTCAGGTCAACAACTTCTGACAATGCCAATCCTATGGATAACACACTACTATTATGGACTACTGGGGTATATTGGATTATTTTGCTGAATTCATGCCCCTGCAATATTTAAATGGCAAAGGAATACCCATCTCTGACAAAACTAAACAAAAAAGGAAGGACCATTTTGTATCTATATATACAAAATAGGATAGACAGATACTTTTTCTTAATTCAAAGAGAAAAAAGATTTGTATTATTAATGTTTGGACAAGATACAATGTCTGCATCTAGTGCTATGAATGACTACTACAAAGACAACAATATGCAATGTATTAATTGTTACAGCTCTCCTACCATCTTGTTTTGAAACTGTCACATCGCTATTTGTTTCTCAATAAAATTAATTTAAAAAATTCTTCCACAGAGATCTCTAAATTTTAGTATATTCTTTATTTTTTTCAGCATCAGGAATTGAACTCAGGACCCTGAGCTTGCCAGGCAGATGCTTATTTTATTGAAGTATCTCCCTGGCTCATAAATTTAAGTATATTCTAGGAATAGTTTTCATGATTTTATTTGTTTCATTTTCTATTTTAGTGATTATTGCTTTTCTATGAATTATTCAATTTTTTTTCATTTTTCTGTCTTCTCTTTTCTATAACATAATGAGTTAGTTCCTTAATTTACTATTGTTAGCCTTTTTGTTCTTGTCTCTGGGTATTATTTAAAATCTATGAGTAGTTGTTCCTTTGATTAAGTTTTACAAACATTTCGTACACATGTGTGGTATACAGTAGTCTCTAGTTATTCAGTTTAACTTTCCCAGACTCACTCTGTAGGTTTTGAAAAAATATTAATCTAAATTATTTGTTGTGGATTTTTCCCTATATCAAGAGATTTTGTGGTAATGTTCAGTACTATATATATATTTATTTGTGTAGTATTCATGGACTTAATTATTTTATTTTTATTTTTTAATTAATTTATTGTCTTTTGAAGGTTAAAAAAGCACAAATAAATAACAGATACAAAGACAGAAACATCCATCCCGCCCGCACCTGCCCAGCCCCAGAGACCGGTCAGAAACAGCGCGGCCACTCCGCCATCTTCCTCCATCCCGCCCGCGCCCGCCCAGCCCCTGAGACCGGCCAGAGACAGCGCGGCCGACTGCGCCATCCTCCTCCATCCTGCCCACACCCGCCCAGCCAGAGACCAGGCTGAGACAGTGGCTGACTCCAGCGGCCTCCTGGTTCCCGTGCCAAGCTCGCCCAGTGAGAGTGAATTTACAGGACTCACCAGGCTTCCCAGATCAGTGAGAGTGTGGTGAGTCTGAGGCAGAGCCTTTGGCTTCTTCCCACACGTGCTACGCGGATCCCTGTCCCCAACTCTTCCAAGCCAGTGACCGGCCTGAAACCTCAGGACCCACTCACCAACACCTCCCCGGATACCCTGACCTAAAGCCCACTGATTGAGTGGGAATTTCCCCGATTCTCTGGGCATCAAAGGTCAGTGAGTGTAGAACCTCAGGCCCGTCGTGCCTGAGATACATTTCCCAGGGATTAAGCTGCCCGTCACCTCCCGTGGCCCGGTGACAGCTCCAGGCACAATGTGCCAGAGAAACACTTCCAGGTGATTACTGGTCCCAACACACAGCCCCAGACCCAGTGCAGGTCGGCCTGGAGTGAGAACTCCAAGCCTGCCACACCGGAGGGACATTTCTCAGCAATCCACAGTCCCACGCTATGGACTGAAACCCAGCACAGCCTGGCCTATAAGTGAAGGCTCCAGGCTCACTACACCAGAGGGACCTTTCCCAGCCTTCTTGGGTTACGGCCTGTAGACCCAGACCCAGCACAAGCTGGCAGGCTCAGTACAGCCTACTCAGTGAATAAGATCATCCACTATCCTTTTGTGAGCCCAGAAAACCCACCAAAGCCCAGGCCCACCCACCTGGGGAACACCCTGCCTGACACAGAAGGGCTGACCCTGGGAACCAACATAGGGGAAGCAAAGGGGCTACAGCAAAAAAGAAACTGAACACAACAGCTAGACCCAGGATAGGCATACCTGGAAAATCTCAAACTTAATAGACTGGCACCTGAATCTCATAACAAGCTAAGGGTACAGCTGCACCAAAGCTCTGCACCAAAGGTCAAAAATCAGTGCTATACAAAATGACAAAGAGAAGGGGAAAAATGCAA
>PVKA01022220.1:0-37429 GCA_004027165.1 Ctenomys sociabilis
TGACAGCAGCTTCTTGGGAAAGGGGCAAGGCAGTTCTCTAGTGTTTGGTTTCCGTAGTGTAAGTTCTCTGGCCTGGGCAGGACCAGGCTATGACTACCACGTCCCCGACGGCAGAGTGCATGAGGTTCCCACTGCTGCTCCTCAGAGTCCACCCTGCAGGCTCCAACATCCTGCTACTCTGAATCTCCCTGACCCACACACACATGTACACGCAAGCATGCAGATACACAACAGCTCACTCTCCAGCACACCCTGCCTGCTTCCCAGCACTGCACAGTGGCCTTGGAAGAAGACAGCCAGTCTCACATCTCTGGGGACACTGGCTGTTCCCTTAGTAGGCACTCGGCATCTTATAGGCAGCCTCGATCCTTCCTTCCAGAAGCATCTCCAGGGCGGGCCAAGAGCTCATCTTCCCAACAGTCAAGAGGGGTCAAGGACCCAGGGTCCCTATGTTAGCCCTAAGTTCCAAGAGGCAACTGTGGAGCACCTGAGACAGAAGGCCGCGTGGCTGTCACCACTCTGTGGGGGTTGGGCTGTGCCCCTGGCCTCAGCTGCCTGCATCCAAGTACATCCAGCTGCCAGCACTCAAGTACCTTTGTCATCCCTTCCTGCTACCCTGCTTGGGTGCTGTGCCCAGAGTGGCAGTTCGGGGTGGAGTCAGCCAGCCAGGGGCCACACTGGTGTAAGGCCTGGGCTGTCTGCAGGAGAGGCCACTGAGGCCTTTGTGCAGATGTGGACTGTGAGCAGGTGTCCCCAGGTCCCCATGGCATGCTTGTCATCAGGAGACCTCACCTTCCTCTCCTGGTTGCCCTTCTTCCCATCACTCTAGGTTTTTTATCATCAAAGAGAGCTTTCTGCTTTACTACTCAGAGAGTGAAAAGAAGAGCTTTGAAACCAACAAATACTTCAATATACACCCTAAGGTGAGACAGTGCTTTCCCATGGCACTGTGGACCAGGCCGATGGGGACACCAGGGGTTAGGGGAAGGGTGGGTTGCTCTGCTGTGGCCCAGCTGGGAGTGTTGAGTGCAGACCCTCGTGGGGTACAAGACTCCCAACCACTCCCGGGCTGCACCATGTCTTCTGTGCTCCTGGAGTCTGTTCTGGCCTCTAGTGGCCCCAGGATCTGGTCCAGTTGGGGCCCTTGCCTTGTTGAGGGTCCCCAAGTGACCAGAGCTGACAGGGTGGGGGCTGCCTGCTCTTGTTCCCCCTCAGGGCGTCATCCCTTTGGGGGGCTGCCTGGTGGAGGCCAAGGAGGAGCCCAGCATGCCCTATGCCATGAAGATCTCACACCAGGACTTCCATGTGAGTCAAGGCCCTCAGCCAGGCCTCAGTGGGGCTCCCAGCTTCCTGCCTCCCTTCCCAGGAGCCCTACAGCACCTTGACCGGGGGATGTCAGTGCCAGGTGACAGGAGAGTGGGGTGGTATACTTTCCCTCAGCGTGGCTGCCTCTCAGGCTTGTTCAGGGCTCTTCTTCCCAGCAGGGCAACATCCTGTTAGCCGCAGAGTCGGAGTTTGAGCAGACGCAGTGGCTGGAAATGCTGCAGGAGTCTGGGAAGGTGTAAGTGCTGGGCCGGAGGTAGGGTGGGCGGGAGGGAGGGCTGTGTGTGGCCCTGAAAATGGAGCCAGTGGGGTGCCCCAAATGCTTGGGATTCCCGAGGGCACTGAGGGAGCCAGCCAGGACCGGTGGGGGAAACGTCAGAGGTCAGGGCATCTCTGCCGGTTCCCTGTTGGAGCCAGGGAAGCCGCTGTAGTCATAGGCTGCAGAGGTGAACATCAGAGTACCCAACTCTTGGGAGTGAACTCAGTGCCACTGGGTATGTTTGGCACCTCCTTGAAACTGCTTCACCCCAAGAAGGACCAGAGTCAGCGCTCTATAAGCATGGTCTAGATCACAGCAATCCTCAGGCCACACGGCGTGTTTGCACATAAATGCCTACCGAGGCCCCCAAAACAGCACCGTGTCACACCCTGAGTATGTGCATGTGCCCAGCCTCCCCTGGCCCACTTTGCAGCCCGGGCAGCCTCCATGCGCTGTAACTGATTGATGCTGGTGTTGTGCCCAGAGCCCTGGGTGCCTCTGCCAGTGATAATGCAGGCTGAGACTCTGGAGAGAGGGTGGGCCAGTACAGAACTCGCCACTCCTCCGGATTAATGACTGTTTCTTCCTCCCCTCTCCCCTATCCCGTCTGCCCTCCTTCCCCAGGACCTGGAAGAATGCCCAGCTGGGAGAAGCTATGATCAAAAGCCTGGAGGCCCAGGGGCTACAGTTGGCCAAGGAAAAGCAGGAGTACTTAGGTTGGCTGGAGGGGATCTGAGGGCTTCTGGACTAGGAGGGGCGTCTGGGCAGGGGGCTCACCGGCTTCTCTGAGGAGACACGGCAGGCTTTCTGGGGCTTCGACTGTCCATTAGGCCGGTGCAGCCGGAGGCAGGTGGCCCTGATGGCCGGGGACCTGGGCTCTGAACCCAGCCTTGTGTTTCCCAGTCAGCTGCTCATGTCTTTAGGCAGCACATACTCTAAACTCAGTTCTTCCTCCTTAACATGGAGATAAAAATAGTCTTTAGCTTTTAGAGGCAGAGTGGCAGTTGAGGGAAAATGCCCGTGGTACTTGTGTTGGGCTCAAAGTGAGAGCTCCAAGACTGGAGCTGACCTTGCCATGCAGCAGGGGCCCTGGGTCCTGGGCTGGGGGAAGGTGATGGGCCTTGCTGTCTGCCTGGGGCCTGTCCTCTGTCTACGCTGAAACTTGCAGCCCTGCACAGCTCCCCTCTGCTGCTCCACACACCCGCTTCCTCACCCCAGGTCCCTGCTATCCCCGCCAGAGGCCGGTGCTCGTGGGTCCAGGGCTGAGGACTGGGCTGGCTGTGGCAGTCCTTGGGGCTGTGAAGGCTCACAGATGAGGTCCTGTCATGGCCCTGTAAACACACAAAGCAGGGGTGGCAACCAGAAAGGAGGGAGGCAGCTTGGGCCATGGAGGTAGCTCTCCTCGCCAGCAGGGCTATTGTGCTCTTGGTGGGGTGACACAGGCCACCTCAGACCTGAGAGAACCTTTTGTATGTGTGCACCCTTGCTTTGGCAGATAAACTGATGGAAGAGACCGAAGAACTGTGCCTGCAGCGGGAGCAGAGAGAGGTAGGTACTCAGGAAGGTGCTGGGGCCTGCCCCGCCTCCACCCTGCCCTCCACGGCCCACAGCATGTTTCTAGCTCTATCAGGAGCGACACAGGGATCTGGGCACCTACGGGGCACACTCGGAGTGTGGGATGGGGTGGGATAAGAGGCCACAAGATGACAGTGTTTGGCCCTGGCAGAAGTATTAGGAAGTGTTTTTCTCCTTGTCAACTCAGAAGGAAAAAAAGGACAGGGAACCACCATCTAAGGAAAAAGTCACCCAAGTACTTACCAAGCTGCTTGTCACTGAATGACCTCTGAACCAGTGCTGGGGGACTGGCCCTGTTAGGGTAGTGGCGTTTGGTCATCTTGGGGTTCCTTCATTCTCTGCTGACAGCACAATTCCTGAGCAGGCTCATGACTGGCTTGAAGCAGCCTGTGGGACCAAGCGGACTCTTGCCTCATTGGTGCCACCAAAGTTCAGATCATGTGAGATCTCAGGGCAGTGTGGACCACGCCTGAAGGTCAGGGTAGGGTAGGAGTTCACAGTGTGGAATCTGGAGCCGCCAGCCTGTCTTTGTGCCTGACCTGCGTCACTTCTAGCTGTGTGAACTCAGGCTAGTCAGTTATTCTGTCTGAACATCAGTATTCTCACCTGGAAAAGGAGAGTGACAACAGAACCCATCTTCTGAGGGGCACTGGGAGGACAAAGGAAGATATTTCAGATAAAGTGCTCAGCACACAGACATGCACAATGAGTGTCTGTGTTGATTAGCACATGTTGTTACTAGCGATGGGCCCATCCTGCACCTGAACTGTGAGACTCGAAGCTCTAGAGCGGCAGGTCCTGATGGCATCCACTTCTCTGCCTTGTCACTTTGCCTTGTCCCCTTGCTGGCAAGCCACAGGGCCAGGGCTCGCGGTCAGGGCAGTTTCAGTGCCCACTCTTGGGGTTCTTCACCTTCCTGACCACATCTCATGGGGCTCTGCAGTCAGGAAACACTGTGGGTCCCTCACACCCCAAACCTTCCTGGGGCTGGCAGCCCCTGCCTGGGGTAGGGAATGAATCAGTAGTTTTAACCCCGTAGGACAGTCCACTTTTATTTTTTCTTCTTCCATCATTCTGGCCCATTTATTCCAATTGGATATCAAGTCATTTGAATATGGAAGGGTTGAGGCTGTGTACCCGGAAGCCTGGGTTTGAGGACTGTCTGCGCCCAGGGGCTGGGCCTCCCTGTCAGCAGGCTCCTACCTGGGGCCCCATTTAGGGCAGGGACTCTTCCACATGGTCCTGGGTTGTGAGTGTGACTGGTGTATTAAAGACAGGTGATTCAAGAAGCTGGGACGGGATGGGGTGATGGACACAGCCACTAACAGGGAGAGACTTAACCATCAGAGAGGCTAAATCTGGGGCACAGTCCACTGGAGGAAAATTTAGACACGCTATCTAGGTCTTTAGCCAGGAAATTAGGCCAGCAGAGACCTGCTACACACAGACCTTGCTTACTGCCAGGGCCTGTTGGAGGAGACCATCAGGGATGAACTCACTTTTTGGGGTACAAAATGGGAGTAAATCTCAGGTCCAGCTGGCATCTGCAGTGCTGGGTACTCAGCAGGCAGGAGAGAGAGAACTGGACCCAGGTCCACAGGCCCTGTCCGACATGTGCTCTTCCACCAAAGATTTCCTCTCTTGTTCATCCGTAGCATGGGTCTGCCTGTGCTCTGTCCCTTCCCATGTCCACTCTAGGGCAGAGGCTGCCAGGTGTGCTTTGCACATACAGAAAGTTATCCAGTACCATGTGGTAAAGCTCCTGAGGCCTGGCACCAGGAGGCTTGGAGTGGAGCTTCAGCTTCAGAGCTGACTGTGTGAACTCAGGCCTGTCTGTTGAGTTCGCTGAGCTTCAGTGTGCAGCTGTGCGGTCTCACCCAAGCCATGAGTGCTCCCACCTACAGCCTAGATGGATGCATGGAGGGTCCATGCACCCTGCCCTTGTGAGCTGCCTTAGGCCCTGGTGGGGGAGCGCTGATCAGAGGGTGTAGAGGGCACCGCTCTGGACTCATCTGCCCAGGGCTTTTCCTGGTGTGCAGGTCCCCCTGGGTGTGTGTGTGGGGGGGGACTTGTCTCCTCCCCCTATCCCCCACATACTGGAGGAGGGAGCTTGCCTTCCTTTACCTTTCTGGCCAGAGTGTGAGCCCAGCCTCATGTGAGGGCAGGGGTGTGGGAAGTCAGACAAGCCTGGGACCAGCCTGGCAGGGTGCGAGCCATGTCATGCTCCTCCTTAGACTATGGTCTGAGTTAGAAAGAACCTCACATGCTTCAAGTGTGAAGCCCTTTGCCGAGCCCCTCCCTGGTCCTGATTCTGGGCTACTCACTGCTTCCTTGGTTATTTGAAGAAACAGCCAGACAGGCTGATCAGAAGGGAAGGTGCGTCTTATGAACCTAAAGTAAGGAAATACTCTGCAGCATGGAGGATTTTAGGGCAGCCCTACTGTGCTGCACACTGCAGGGGGCGGTCTATCATAGAGCTGCTGAAATGCATAGAATATACACCCAGAGGGAGCCGGAAGGCAAGCTCTGCCCTTGGGTGAAAGGGAAAGGGCAGGGTCATGGACCGCAGCAACTGTGCTGTGGGACAGAGGCAGTCAGCAGGCGGTCCATGACAGTTGCTGCGGTCCATGACCCTGCCCTTTCCCTTTCACCCAAGGGCTTCCTTCATTGAGTTGCCTTCTTTCTCCCTTTGTGTACCTGCAGTTCATGACAGGTGTAAGGATCAGTAGCACAAACAAGGCAGTGGAGAAAGGCTTTCATGATATTAGCTTTCAGCCAAAACATGGGCTGCAGTGGGGTTACTGCGTTTGTACCGTCTTGGGCTACGACAGCAGAGTATTTCCTTACTTTAGGTTCATAAGACCCACCTTCCCTTCTGATCAGCCTGTCTGGCTGTTTCTGAACATCAGCTTCTCTTAATAGATGGTGTTGCACATCTGTAAACTTGGCACTCAAGAGGCTGAGGCAGGAAGACTGCCAGGACTTTGAAGCCAGCCTGGGTTACATAGCGAGTTCAAGGCCACCCTGGGCTACATAGTGAGATCCTGTCTCAACAAAACAAAACAAAACAAGATAAAAATCATACAAGTGAAATGAAAAGCACACAGAAAGTGAGCCGGGAGGAAGGAGACACACACACCCTGCTCTCGTTTTCTCTTTCAGCAGAATCGAGGGCAGTGTGGTGTTCCCACGGACTCTCCGCCGCCCCCCGCCTGCCGACTGCCTCTGTCCCACAGCACAGTTGCTGCGGTCCATGACCCTGCCCTTTCCCTTTCACCCAAGGGCAGAGCTTGCCTTCCGGCTCCCTCTGGGTGTATATTCTATGCATTTCAGCAGCTCTATGATAGACCGCCCCCTGCAGTGTGCAGCACAGTATGGCTGCCCTAAAATCCTCCATGCTGCAACAGCTGCCTCTCCTTCCCCCAACCCTGGCAGCCATGCAGCTTTGTTCTGCCTCTGAGGTTTTCCCTTCTCCAGAATGTCTTATACTGTAGTTGGAATCATGCACTGTGTAGCTTTTTTTGTACTAGTTTCTTTTCTTTTGTGCAGGCTCTCACTACAGCTTGAACTTGTAGTGATCCTCCTGTTTGCTGCCTTCCTAGTGCTGAGATTACAGGTGTGTGCCACCATGACCGGACTCAAGCGGGCGGAGGGGGGGTGGCGGAATGGCGTGAGGTGCAGGAATCGAACCCTGGCCCTTGTGCTTGCCTGCGCAAGTGCTTAGTCTGCTGAGCCATCTCACCGGCCCTCATACTAGTTTCTTTTACATAGTAATACTCATTTACATTCCTTTTGTACTTGGTAGCTTCAGCATCAGGTCACCTTCCTGTGGTTGGGTGCACCACCACATTCTGTTTATGCATTTTCCTTACAGAAGGACACCTTGGCCACTTCTAAGTTCTGGCAATTATATTTATTTGTTTATTTATTTATTTTATGCATTTAGTACAGGGTCTACAGGGTCTCACTACATAGACCGGACTCATAGTGATCCTCCTGTTTTCAGGCCTCCCAAGCTCTGGGATTATAGGCGTGGGCCACCACGCCTAGTCTCAGTCTTGATCTCCGTGTGCTCCAGGGGTAGGGCTGGCATGGCAGGCTGGGGATTGAACCTTGGCTCCTGCGCTCTGCCTACTCAAGTGCTTTAGTCCGCTGAGCTATTGGGCCGGCCTAGCTCTGGCAATTATAAAGCAAACAATTGTAAACATCACTAGATAGTTGTTTGTGTTTATTTCAGTTCATTTCAGTCAGTAAGAAAGGAGAATGATTCCTGGATGATGTGAGAAAATGATGTTGGTTTTGTAAGAAGCCTGCGAGCTCTTCCAGTGGAGCTGGGCCAGCTTGCACTCCCATCAGCAGTGAATGAGAGTCCCTGTTGCTCTGTGTTTTTGCTAGCATTTGGTGTTCTCAATAGTTTGGATTTTGGCCACTTGAGTGGATGGGTGATGGTGTCACGTTGAGTCTGTGATTACCTAGGGATATATGCTGTGGAAGAGTTTTCATATGCTTATGTGCCGTCTGTAGACCTTTAGCTAGGTGTCTCTTGTGGTCTTTGGACCATTTTAAAATCATAGTTGTTCCTTTTCTTATTGATTTTTAAGAGTTCTTATGTTTCTGGCTAACAGTCTTATGAGCAGCGTCTGCATTTCTTTGCTCCCACCCTGTGGCTTGTCTCCTCGCCACTGATGGCCGCTTTGGAGGGCACTTTGGCAGCTTCCTACAAAACTCAGGTGCCTTTCCCCCATGACTTGGCAGTTCTGCTTCATGACATTGTCTTTTTGAGACAAGGTCTCACTACGCAGTTCAGGCTGGTCTTAAGCTCACTTTGTAGCTCAGGCTGGTCTCGAATTTACAACAATCCTCCTACCTCAGCCTCCCGAGTGCTGGGATTAAAGGCCTGCGCCACCACGCCCGGCTGACATTGTCTTTTGAAGAGCAGGAGTTTAAAACTTTTAGTGAGATCCAGCTGATCAGTTATTTTATAGCTCCAGCCTTTGCTGTTGAATCTAAAATGCCTCATCCGGGTCACCCAGATCTTCGGTTATGTTCTAGGAGCTTTACAGTTTTGTGTTTTCTAGTTGGGTTTGTGGTTGTTTTGGGGGACTATTTTCTTATAAACCTTCTGAAAGGTGCAAGGTTTCTGTCTAGGTTCTATTTTGTTTCCTTCCTTCCTTTCTTCCCATCTTCTTTCCCCTCACATAAAATTTAGGATCAGTTTGTCAGTAGCCATAAAATAATGTACTGGGATTCTTCACTGTTACTAGATTGAATATAAAGATCATGCGTGGGGGCTGGCCAGATAGCTCAAGGGATTAAAGCACCTGCTGAGGCAGACAAGCAGGGACTGGGGTTGGATACCCAGCCTGCCCCACCGGCCCTGCCCCCAGGGTGTGCTGAGGCAGTGACTGAGACTGGGCGTGGTGGTGCAGCCTGTAATCCCAGTTCTTGGGAGGCTGAAAATAGGAGGATCACTATGAGTCTGATCTGTGTAGTGAGAACCTGCAGACCCTGTACTAACTATATTTAAAAAATAAATAGGGGCCAGGAAGATGGCTCAGTGGAATAAGCACTTCCCTGACCTGAGTTCAATCCCCAGTTCTGCCAAAAAAATATAAATAAATAAACAAATAAAATAAAATAAAAGCCGGGCGTGGTGGCGCAGGCCTGTAATCCCAGCACTCGGGAGGCTGAGGCAGGAGGATTGTTGTGAGTTCGAGACCAGCCTGAGCTACAAAGTGAGCTTAAGGCCAGCCTGAACTGCATAGTGAGACCCTGTCTCAAAAGGACAAAAAAATAAATAAATAAATAAATAAATAAAAATAAAATAAAATAAAGATTACACCTGGAAGGAATGCCATCTAGAGATACCAAGTCTTCCTCCCTGTGAGTGTGGAGTAGCTCTCCATTTATTTACTTTTGTATATATTTAGTACAGGGTCTTACTACACAGATCCAACTTATAGTGAATCTCCTGTTTACAGTCTCCTAAGCTCTGGGATTACAGGCATGCAGCACCATGCCCATTATCAATCGCCACCTCAGTGCGCCCCCAGGGCAGGGCTGGTACTGCAGTCCCAGGGGATCAAACCCCCAACCCCTGCATCTGCCTAAGCAGGCACTTCAGTCCACTGAGCTAGCTGGCCAGCCCTCTCTCCATTTATTTATTTATTTTGCTATTTCATTAGTTGTATAGCTTCTACATATAGGTCTTGTATATTTTTTTAATTTAAGCCTAAGTATTTAATTTCTCAGGGGGTACCAACACAGATTGTATTGTTTTTTGTTTTGTTTTGTTTTTTGAAATTCATTTTCTTTTTTCTTTTTTTTTGTTTTTTTTTTTTGCGGAACCAGGGATTGAACTCAGGCCCTTGCACTTGCCAGGGAAGTGCTTACTCCACTGAGCCATCTCCCTGGCCCCGCATTTTCTTTTTTCTTAATCTTATTTAATTTATTTGGTACAGAGCCTCACATAGCTTGGACTCATAGTGATCCTCCTGCCTCAACCTCCCCAGCACTGGGATTACAGGCGCGTACTCCCATGCCTGGTTTTGCTGACCTGAGTGGTGCATCTGGGTCCTGGGGCCAGCCTAGCATGGGATACCAGGGATCGAACATCTGTCCTGCACTTGCCTAAGCAGGTGTTTAGTATATTGAGCTAACTCCATGGCTCTCATTGGCTATTTCTATGGTAACACTGACATCCTTGGTAAACACAACATATCCAGGACCAAATTCCTGATCTCCCCCAGCAGACCTGATGGTTTTCTACTGGTCCCTGTCTCAAGAACGTACCCTATCCATGGTTTATGCAGGTGAGAAACTGAGGACTCTGTTATCACTCTCCCCTTGCCCGCCTCACCCCATGTTCTGCTGGCGTGGGCCCCCAGATCTCGACTGCCGGAGCACCTCTCCGGCTCCCACAGCCCTGCTCTGCTCAGCTCACCCTACCGCTTGGTTTTGCCTGCACTGATTCTGTGACCTCCCTCTTGGGCTCCTGGAACGGCTTCTGGCCCCCTTCACCCTTTCCTCCACACTGCAGCCATTGTCACTTGTTTACAAGAAGAAATCAGATCACGTTTCCCACCATATCCCTCTTCTTCTCACTTGAAACCTTCATTGCTTCTCTTGGCTCAGGAAGAAAGACCCCAGGCTTCAGCATAGCCCAGGGCTGTGTGTGGTTGAGCCCCTACCAGGCCTTCTGGCCTCTTTCCCATCCAGTTCCCTTTCACTCTGCACTCATCCATGTAAGCCTGTCTCAGTTCTTTCAAGGCACCAAGTTTCTGCAGGCACTTTGAACACACTATTCTTACTGTCTGGAATCTTTCTTTGTTCTTCTGTTTGTCCCCTTCTGTCTGTCAGCTCAGAAATCACCAATCTCCCCTAACCCGTCCACTTCCACATGCTACCTGTTCCCAATCAGGGCGGCTCTCTGTAGAGCTGGGTCTGTGTGCTGTAGGTCATGTATCTCTGCTATGCCAGTATGTCTGATTATTTGAGTGACATTTTATTCCTGCTCTGGATTAGCTGCACTCCCTTATCTAAGGCCCATGAGGACATCCTCAGATCCTTAGTGCATCATCTTGAGGGTACTCAGAATACTAAGCACTCATGTGTGGAAAAAGAATAGAATTATAAGGAAAAAAAAATCTCACCACACAGTTTTTACTGGAATAGCATTGAGCCTGTAAATTACTTGCAGAGAATCTTCGCTGCATTGTCTCTGTAATCAGGAGCCCATGTCACTGCATTCTTTTTAAGAGTGTAATTAGTTTTACTCAGGACTAGAATCATGGCCTGTGGAGCGTGGCAAACCAGCATTATTTCCCTTGGAGGACAAGAAACTTGGGAATAGAGCAGCCCCTTTAGAAACATGAAGGGGGAGAAGTTTTGTTCTTTGGCCCCATGGGTAGGGTTGGGGGATGTCAGACCCACTGAAGGAGGTTGGGAGGGGACCAATTTTGGCTCACGTGCAAGCGGTGGGTGAAATGGGCCGGCCCCCTCCCTAGGTGTCTGAGCAGCCTGGAGTGAGCCCGTGTTGACTGCTGTCCTCGGGTTTGCCGGTTTCCCGTTTGGCAAAGGGTTGCTCCCTGGCCTGGAAAGGTGCTCCAGAGCAAGGTGTGACTGAGGAAAAGAGGAAGGCCAGCGGGGAGGCAGCTGTGAAGGAAAAGAAAGTTTGGGCATGGGGCTGGCAAGATAGCTCAGCAGACTAAGCACCTGCGTAGGCAAGCACAGGGATTGCAGTTCGATCCCAGGTACCACCTGTGTCAGTCCTGTCCCCAGGACATGCTGAGCCAGCCATGGAGTCTGGATGTGGTGGTGTGTGCCTGTAATCCCAGCGCTGGGGAGGCAGAAAACAGGAGACTTACAGTGAGTCTGAGCTATATAGTGAGACCCTGTAACAACCAAATACATTTAAAAGAAAGGGAAGGAAGGAAGGAAGTTTGGGCAGAGGGCGGAGATGTGTGAGGGCTTGGGAAGGGAGCCTGGCTTCATTAGTGAGCTGCGCTTCTCACTGGTGCCTCACAGAGATGCCCAGATCTCCCGTCACTCAGCAATGTTTTCATATTTGTGGCTTTTAGAGACTGACAGCCCCAAACCCGATGGGTTCAGCTTGTAAGGAACAGAATTTTTTTAATCTAATTGTTTGAGGGTGAAATGGGATGTCTTAAGAAATGGGCATATCTCCTGTTGTGAGGGTCACTCAGGTTGGACCATCTCGTAGCAGGAAAACCAAGGGAGTCAAGCATCTGATGAAGACTCGATTTCCTTTAAAGTAGCTTTGAATCTGGGTGCTGTGGTGCATGCCCATAAAATCCCAGCTGTTCAAGACACTGAGACAAGAAGACTGCAAATTTAAACCTACCTGGGCAATATAGTAAGACCCTATTTCAAAATAAAGGGATGGCAATATAGCTCAGTGCAAGGCACTGGGTTTATTCTCCACTGCTACAGAAAAATTGATAGATAAAAAGGATAGCTAGATAGATGATTTGCATCAATTCTGAGGGGCTCCGGTTCATGGGCATCCATTCTACTCACCCTTCCACCCACCCAGCAATAAGTACTGTTTGGCCTCAGGTAGTTATGACATTCACACAGAAAAGGCATCACATTGCCAGGAGGGAGGAGAGAAGAAAAGCCAAATGCCTGCTTTGCCATGTTGTTTTCAGATACTAGTTTCCCCTTCTAGTCTTTGGGGGCAGTGCTGGCATCATGAAGAGCTCGAATGCCAGGGAGGGAAGGACTGGGGTTTTGATCATTTATTCCTACCTATTTTCAACCAACAAAGTAAAGGAAGCAGGGTGTGGTGGCGCACACCTGTAGTCCCAGCACTCCAGGGGCTGAGGCAGGAGGATCGCTGTGAGTTCGAGGCCAGCCAAAGATACAAAGTAAGTTCAAGGCCAATGCCAGCCTCAACTTCATAGTGAGACCTTGTCTGAAAAAAAACAAAACCAGGGAAATGTTGGCAAGTTGGGGTGTGAAAGAAAGGATGTGAGGGCATGGGCTGGCATCCTCCAGCTGGTCCTAGGTGGTCATTCTGAGGGTTCGCAGTGCATCATTCCCCACACAGGTTCCACGGCAGATAGAGGCCATCAGGGGTGTCAGTCAGATCTGTTGAACCTGAGGCCAGAGAGCAGCAGCAGGGCCCTGTGTCAGATCCTGAGAATATACTAAAGTCAGGCAGGGGTGTCTAACTTCTTGGAAGCCCCAAACTTTTTTCTTTGAAAGGGGAAATCTGTAAGAACACAATGCAAATGCTGTTCATATTATGTTTCTGTGTGGCCTGTCATAAATAGCCATGGGCTACGGCTGCACGCTCTCAATGGCTTTTAACAGCACGGTTCGTTTCATGGGCTTCTACTCAGGTGCCCCCGACTGGGCCCGAGTCCTCAGCAGGAGGAAGGGAAGACAGCTATTAAGCGCTGTCCCTTTCTGATGTCTGTCTGCAAGCCACTCATTTCTGCTCGTTTCACTCGCCTTAGCCCATCCCGGGCCCCCGCTGTAGAGCTGCATCAAAGCCCCATGTGTGCCCTGCGATGCCGCCTTTGGCAAACGAGGTCATTTGTGACCAGTGCTCCTCACCTGAAGCCCTGATGGTGATTAGATGGGGAAGAAACAGCAACTCTCTGGGTAAAGTTTAGGAAGGGAGGTCAGAGTATTTGAAATCAGGCTCTTCCCTCTGCTGCTTGTCTGTGTCTCCTCAAAGCCAGTGGCAGCCTCAGCATTGGCAGCCCCGCTCTTCCCAGGGCCCCCATTATACCAGGGAACAGAGCCGCCAGGTGGAACGAGAATGTAATTTGGAGTTAGAAGATGAGAAGGCAGATGTGGAAATCACACTCTTCCAGGGTGTGAACTGTGGAGGAACAAAGCAGTGGGCACAAAATTGCTTGGAGTCAAACCTCACAGGAAATGTTCCTCCCAGTAGCCTTTGCCTTTGAACTCCAGGAAAAAGGGTTCCTGAAGTGCTCAGGAAACACTCGGGCTAGTTTTCCAGCAGCCTTGGGAATAAGTAGAGAGCCTCCTCAGTCACCTGCCTTACAGACCTTGAGAATAAAAGAGCCCCTGTCCGGCTTTGTGGGTGGGGGTGCCTTGTCTTTGCCACTTCTAACTGACCTCACTCTGGGGCTCTTTCGTGGAAGCACACATGCCCACCTGTCCCTGCAGGACCATTGATCACCCCGTCCTCTCCTTAGGGCACCAGGGCCTGGAGCCGCCCAGCAGAGCATGCGTTTTTATAATCACATCCACAGAACACACTGTCGGGTCATTTCTAGGCCCCATCTTTGTTGGTGAATTCTATTTGAATGGACCAAATTCAACACAGATTTGGCATTTGTTGAAAACTCTGTCACTAAGGGGCTATCCTGGCCTGTGGCCCAGGATGAGCTAAATCCTGCGGGGTCCCCCATGTTGGAGTGAGGCCGTGAGCGCCCTGTGACTCTCTGCTTTTCCTCTTTGGCTCTCCTCAGGAGCTCGAGCGCCTGAACCAGGTGCTGGAGGCAGAGAAGCAACAGTTCGAGGAGGTGGTCCAGGAGCTGAGAGTGGAGCAGGAGCAGATCAAGAGGTGGCGGTGGGGTGGCCCTGGAGGGTCCTGGGGAGGGACACTCGGCTTGGGGCACCATGACCCACTGTGGGAGCCACCATGGCTGTGTGGTTTGGGTTTCTCTTCCCAACACTCCAGGCCTGGGGTGTATGCAGAGGAAGCTGTGGACCCGGGGTGAGGTGGGGTGGGGCTGGGTGGGCTTTGTGCCCACTGACAACCATCTCCAGCAAGGGCTTCCTCCAGAGAGCCTCACCCTCCTCCCTACCCAGGCTGGCAGGAGCAAGCCAACCCGGCCTGGGGGTGCTGTTGGAGAAGACCCCAGAATTGTGTCTTCCCTGCATGGTCCTTTCTTATTTTGGCCAGTGATGTCACTTGGGACCTTGAGCCCCATGTATTATGTGCACAACTAGTTTTAAATTAGAATCATCTGCTAAATAATGTTTTGAATGGAAGACCCTCAAAATTCACATTTAAAAAATATGCTTGGGTTATGATTTAGGTGTAGCCTATCCAGGAATTTGGAGACAGCTATTCCCAGTGGTGCTAGTGGTGGGGACCACCGTATTCACTATCCTTGTTAGCACTAAGCATCAATGATACCCCAGAAATTTAAATTTATTTTATTTTATTTTTGAGATAGGGTCTGGCTATGCAGTTCAGGCTGGCCTTGAGTTCACTTTGTAGCCAGGCTGGTCTCCAATTCACAGCAATCCTCCTACTTCAACCTCCTGAGTAGAGTGCTGGGATTACAGGTGTATGCCATACATGGCTCCTAAAAAGAAAATTTTTTAATTCCAATAACCTTACAAGACAAAACAAATAGACATGTATTTTGGGGAGGGTGAGAAAACTCTTACCAACTCAAATGACCTACTCAGCTTCCAGAATTGTGGAAATGAAATCTCCATCTTTTGTTCTGATTGGGAAAACCAGACTCAAACTCAGAAACATTAACACAGTTGGACTAAGTGCCTGCCTAGGCAAGCACAGGCACCAAGGTTCAGTCTCTGGCACTGCATGCTGCCACACCAGCCCCACCCCCAGGCATGCTGAGCTGGCCACTGAGGCCAAGACTGGGTGTGGTGGCGTATGCCCAGCACTGTAGATGCTGAGAACAGGAGGGTCAGTATGAGTCCAAGCTGCATAGTGAGACCCTGTACCAAATACATAAAATAATAATAATAATGAAAAGAGACATTAATACAACAATGTATAGCCAGGGCTGAAAGACAGTGCAGATTGCTTGTATCTTAGGGATTAAGATATCTGTGTGATCCCTGTGGGTTTGAATAGAAAAGAAATAAAAAGGGCTAGGGAGATAATTCAGTGGTCTATCTGCTTGCCTTGCAAGCCCCAGGACCAGAGTTCAAACCCTGGTACCACATGCTGTGCCAGCCCTGGGAACCCTGGGCACGTGCCAACCACCAAAACCAGACACTGAGAGACCGGAGAATCACTACCAGTCCAAGCTGTGTAGTAAGATCCTGTACCAAATAAAATAAATAAAATTTAAAAAAATAGAAAGGAAATAGAGCTGGCCTGCCCGGCAAGTGCAAGGTCCTGAGTTTGGCTCCTAGTATAAATAAATAAATCGAGCTGGCATTGAAATAGGAGGTAGATGTTGGAAGATTTGGTGGGAAAAGGGAAAGATATTCTAAGCAGGAGTAGGGAATCACGGAAACAGTGGCCAAGGCTTGCTCAAAAGGCAGGAAAAAGCTGGGCATCATGGCTCTTGCCTGTAATCCAGCATTTGGGAGGTCAAAGCAGGAAGAACTCTGTGAGTTCAAAGGCAATCTGGGCCACATAGCATGACCTTATCTCAAAAAGCCAAGTAGAGAAGGAAGAGGCAGAAAGAGTGTGTTGCTTATGACTGGTCTTGTGTTGCAGTGATTATAGGTTATAGCAGGTACTGTCCAGGAGAGATGGGTGTGGCTATTCGCTTTGATTTCTCTTGAGTCCCAAACTGCCTGAGAGGTGGGTTTAGGTTTATTCTGCCTGACAGATCCGTGTGCACCTGGAGCAGCCTGCACCATCCTCACTTGGCTGGGGTCTCCTCTTGGCCTCAACCCCTAGAGCCACTTTGGGGGCTGGGGGCTACATAGAGACTGGCCACACAGCACCTCCTGAGCGCATCAGGAGGTACAGGAGAAGTGTGGCTGTGTGTGGAGGCCAGAGGGGTTGGGTGCTGTCAGACTAAGCCCTCTGTGCCCACAGGGAACTAGAACTCACTGCAAGATGCCTCAAGGGTGTGGAACAGGAGAAGAGGGAACTGAGGCAGCTCACGGAATCTTTGCAGCAGACTCTGGAGGTGAGGGGCCGCTGTGGCCTGGCACCAGCCCTGAAGGCTGCCCTGTTGAGCTGTGTGATGCTGGCTTTCCTAGCAGCATTTCCCCTAGGTCATACCTGCAGGGGAACGGGCAGGAAGGAGTGCTCAACTGAAGGCTCTCTCCTCTGCAGATGGCTGGGAAATCTGCTTGCTGCAGGTGGCCCAAAGCAGGAATTGGTGATTCCCAGACCCAAGGGCAAATTCCCGCTTGCTGGGGATGACCATGTGTCAGCAAACCATTCTTCTGTGCATTTTTATAGCAGATGAGGGTTGGCGAGGTTGGGCAGTGGGCCCCGCCTCCCATGGGTTGTTCTCTTAGCCACTCCTGGGTGCAGCTGAGCGTGGAGGGAATCAGCCACCGGGTCCCCATTATCTGATGCCACAGGAACTGGAAGGGAATGGGAGGTGGCGTGTGCACAGGCTCCTTAGTGTGGCACATGGTGCCAGCTCAGCTGCACTTCTCTGCCCCTACTGTCCTGTTCTTTCACTGCTGCTCCACACCCCAAAGATATTCCAACTCCTGCTCCAGTCACTATGCTCATTTTCTCCAAGAATACAAACTCATTCTCCATACGATTGCCCATGCTGTGCCTCTTGCATATTCTTTTTTTTGGTCTGTTTGAGACAGGGTCTTGCTATGCAGTTCAGGCTGGTCTTGAACTCATTCTGTAACTCAAGCTGGTGTTGAATTCCCAGCAACCCTCCTACCTCAGCCGAGCACCGCCATGCCTGGCTCCTGTAAATTCCTTTCATCTCTCCCCTGCTTGGAGGACTGCTATCCATCCTTCTCAGGATGAGCTCCAATAGTTCCTTGGTCAAGCCTCCCTGATTCTTCTAGGCAGCTATTCTGCGCTCTGGGCCCCCATGGCATTTTGTACACCTGTGGTTGGAAGAACCCTCAAGGTTGTGTTTTTCAGACTATGGCCTTTACTAGACCACATGCCCTCAGGCCAGGAACGGATTGAGCCCAGCCGTTTTTATTTTTTGTGTCGGGGTTTCACCCAGGCAGTTGCCTGGGCTCGGCTTGAATTTTCAGTCTTGCCTCAGGCTCCCAGAGTTCTGGAACAACTCTAAGTGTACACCTCCATACCCAGGCTAGACAGTGTCTTAGAAGTGTCTCAGCCAGCCCCTGGAGCCTGGGGCATGGTGTATGACCTGTTTGTGTTTCCTGAACCCGTGAACTGCCTGGGGCTGCAGACGTTTCTGTCTCCTTGCATGAGCTGTTTGTGGGACCTTTATGTGTTTATCTCCCCTGTTGTTTAATGCCATAGGAAGTAGTTCCCACAGGGAGTTTCTTTTTTTTCTTTTTTTTTTTTTCCCCCAAAGGAGGTTTTTTTGGTCTTATTTTTACTATTTTCTTTTTTGGAACCGAGAATCGAACTCTGGACCTCGCGCTTGCTAGGCAGGCGCTGCGCCACTGAGCTACATCCCCGGCCCCCCACAGGGAGTTTCAACTCTAGACTTTCTGTGTAGTGTAGCTGATCAAGACAGAGAACATCTAAATGTGCTTCTTGAGTTCATCCTGTGGGATGAACGTTTTTCACATGAGCCCAATGCATCTTTTTCTGCCCCCTGAAGGAACAGGAGGTCCTGGTACCCTTGGGCCTTGGGACTGGTTCTGTTAGGTGTCATCTTTCCTGGAAGCCACACTAAACTCCCTCTGACTTCCACCACTGAGAGGTAACCTTGCCTTGTTGGCCTTTGTATTTTGGAAGAATGAGCCCTCTCCGGTGTGTCAGAGGAGTAGATCACTAGAATGGAAAGGTGAGTGGGGGCTGCCATGTTGGAGGGACTAACCCAGCCATCCTCTTCCTTCCTCCCTCCACACCAGGAACTCTCCATAGAGAAGAAGAAAACCCTAGAAATGCTGGAGGAGGATGAGAACCAGGCGCAGGCACTGGCTAGTCAAAGCGAGCAGGCATCCGCCATTGGGGATCTCCATAGCAACCTCAGACAGATCGAGGAGCGGATTCAGCAGCTTTTGACTGAGAAGCTTCTGGCAGAGAAGCGGTGAGGGGGCCCGAGACCCCTAAGTTCCTAAGCAGCCTGGGGCTGCTGACTACTCAAGTTAGACAGCTGGTCTCAGGTTCCAGAGGCCTCTGACCATTGAGTTACTCGTTTCCTTTAACCTAAGAGTCAGTTTCCCCAGCAGGCAAATTGACCAACCTTCCTCCCCAAATTGCAGTCCTCTCACAGTAGTGAGGCAGGGTGGTTAGGTCCTCGGACCGGTGCCTTGTGGCTGACTGAGTAGCTTCCTCTATCCTCATCTACACTGGGGGAAACAGCCTTAGTTAGGGACAGGCCTCAGGGTCACAGAAATGACACTAATCTCCTGCCTCTAGGGCCAGGGCCCCTATCACTGCCCCCATCATCCCTCCGGTCACCTGGTTGGCCAGACCCAGAAAATTCTGGAAGCTCCAGGTGTCTCCAGGCAGCTCTCTGGGAGGGGCATCCCCTTTAGGTGAGTGAGCATCTGGTAGCCTCTTCTCCTGACTGGCAGGATGAAGGAGAACGAGGAGCGCTCTCGGGCCCTGGAGGAGGAGCGGGAGTTCTACTCCAGCCAGTCGCAGGCGCTGCAGAACTCTCTGCAGGAGCTGACTGCGGAGAAGCAGCAGGCCGAGCGGGAGCTCAAGGTGCGCAAGCCCCTCCCCTCCCGGGGTCTCCTGCCCACCTCCGCACCTAACTTACCCGGTAATGGCCCAAGGTATCTCTGCCAGTAAGACCAGCTGGCCGGTACGGGGCCTAGAGCCACGAGAGGGGAAGCGTCTGCCCCACTATTGGTCCACACCGGACCTTTAGAGTTAGGCTGACCGAGGCGGGTTGTGGAGCCAGGGTAACCAGAAGAACCCAGGGCAAGGGCACCTGCGCTCAGGAGCCCTCTTGGTCCTTGCTCAGGCCGAGGTGAAGGTCCGAATGGACCTGGAGCGGCGTCTGCGGGAAGCGGAGGGGGCTTTGCAGAGCCTAGAGCAAGGGCTCAACTCCAAGGTGCGGAATAAGGAGAAAGAAGAGAGGATGCGCGCGGATGTGAGCCATCTGAAAAGTAAGCGGTTGCTCGGGGTCTGTTCCTGGCCCTGGGCTCGCCCGTCCTGGAGTGCACGAGGCAGCCTTTGCTGGCGTTCCTCCCCGATGCCCGCCAGCCAGGGCCACTGGGCACTGCTTGCTTAGGGCTGTCGGGGTGGGGGAGCCAGGAGTTCCTTCCCCTTCTCAAAGAGAGAGCGATGGCCCGTAAGGGAAGGGGCCAGCATAGCTGCGCCCATGCCTGCGGGATCAGGATTGTTGGGGGGAAGATCGCTTGCAGCGCTGTGGCCGCTCCCAGGGTTCTTCGAAGAATGCATCCGCAACGCAGAGCTGGAGGCCAAGATGCCCGTCATCATGAAGAACTCCGTGTACATCCACAAGGCGGCCACTCGCCGCATCAAGAGCTGCCGCTTCCACCGGCGCCGGTCCAGCACATCCTGGAATGACGGTGAGTGTGGCCACACAGGAGGCAAGTTCGGGACGCCGGGCCGGGCCGGGTCGGGTCGGGTCGGGGCCACCCACGGCTGCTGACCATGTTTGGGCCCTCTCCCCCCAGTGAAGCCGTCCCAGTCCTTCCTGAACTCTCAGCTGGAGGCCAACAACATCGAGGAGCTGAAGGAAGTGGCCAAACGGCTCAGCCGGGATCAGCGCTTTCGAGAGTCCATCTACCAAATCATGGCCACGCAGCCTGGGGCCACCTCTGTGCTCCCGCAAGGTGGAAAGTGACGGCACCTCCCTGCCCATGGAGGACAGAGCAAGGCCTAAGCGCTTGAGCTCTGCCGCCCTGAGGGTTGCACCAGTTACCACCCATACCCTGCCCTTTGCTGCCTGGATGCTGTCCGCTTGTGGTAAGGGCCCAGCTGTGCATGGGGGTGGCGTGGAGACCTGAGCCCGGACATTGCCTGCAGCTGAAGACCACAACCTCCCTGGAGCCCCCGGCCCCTGCCACCCTGAACCTGGGCCACTAATGATAAAGGGCCAGGTGCACCTCCCGGACTTCCCAGGCTTTTCTGCCCTGTGCCCACCCCGGCTTCAGGTCGTTCCTGATCGCAGCCCCTGCTTACCCCATGCCCGGGGAAATGTACCCCACATGATGGCCATATTGCCCAGCCCTAGGGGTGGCCCTGGCTGTGGGGCTGGACCCCTCCTCCTCAGATGCGCTCACTTGCGAGTATCCTCAGTGACCTTCAAGAGGGCTGTGAGCCCACTGCATCCCAACTGGACCCTGACTGGGGTCAGGCCAGCAGCAGCACCTCAGCTGATACAGTGGACATGTGGGAACTCAGGCATGGGAAAGGTGGCTCTGGCAGTGACAGCTGTCGCTGGCCATGGTGGCCCTGAAGCCTGCTGTCTCCGACTGCAGAGGCTTCACGCCATGAAGTAATGCAGCCCTGATCACAGCACAGGGGGAGCCAGCGCTGGGCTGAACCGGCAGCCACAGGTGGGGCCTGGGTTGGGTGGAAGCTGTGCAACCCTCTGCGGTTTCTGTGGAGATTGCGCCCCTTCCAGAGGTTTGAGGCCTACCCTGTGAAGCTGGCTATCTCCCTCTTTCCAGAAAAACTCCACAGGCCTGGGACATTCTGGGCCCCTGGTGCGTTGAAGGTACAGCTTCTCTACTCTGCAGAAAACAGATTTTCTGGTGGTTGTGGGTGAGTCCATCAAAAGATGCAGGTCCCCAGGAAGCCACTGCAGGTTCTGGACGTGGAGGGCGTCTCCCTGCTGCGCTGCCTTGCTCTGGAACCGGGAGAAACAGATCCTGTGGTGCCTTCTCAGGGCTGGCCAGTTAGTGGAGTGCTCCTGGGGGCACTTTGGAAGCAGTGTATTTGAATGTAAATGTAAAACCTTTAAATATGTGTAATCCTGCATAACCTGGAACATGTTTATCTAATATATATGTGGAATGAACTTTGAAATGAGGCAGAAGATTTCTAAAAGCAAGATTATGATTTTTTTGTTGTGCAGGATAGTGAACCCCAGGGCTGACCACTGAGCTCCGTCTTCAACTTTTCTTATTTTCATTTTGAGGCAGGGTTTTATTAAGTTGACCACGTTGGTCTCTGACTTACAATCCTCCTGCCTCAGCTTCCCAGGTAGCTGGGATTATGTACCACCATGCCTGGCTGGTTTTAAAGAATTAATGATGGCTTGCTCTGAAGAAAGATCTTCCAGAAATTTTCAAATGCATTTCTCTTCACTTGGGCAAGCTATGAACCAGAAGGAAGTTACTTGTCTTGATTCACTCTGTCATGCTATTCCATACCTGAAACTGGGTTAATTTATAAAGATCAGGAGTTTATTGACTCATAGTTTTGGAAACTGAGAAGTCCACCCTCAAGGTGCTGGGATCAGCAAGGGTCTTCTCACTGTGCCATCCTACAATGGCAGGAAAACCCAGGGAGAGGCCCGCACACCCTTCCATAGGCAGCCATGCCCACTACGGATCACTGTGCAAGGAGGACACTGATCCATTCACAAGGGCAGAGCCCTCGGGGCCTAATCTCTCTCTCTTGAGGGCTGGGAGATTAAATCTAGAGCCTTCACCCTCAGCTACATCCATAACTTCTTATTCTTATTTATTTATTGACATAAGGTCTCATATAATCATTGTTTGCCCAGGCTGGGCTCAGACTTGTAACCTTCTGCCTCAGCCTCCCAGAGCACTGGGATTATAGGTATGCGCCAACACACTTAGCTGCTAATTATGTCAACTTCCTTCCTCCCTCCCTCCCTCCATTCCCCTCTCCCTCCCTCCCTTTCTCCATCTTTCTCTCCCTCCCTCCCTCCCTCCTTTTCTTCCTTCCATCTTCTCTGGTACTGAGGACTGAGTCCATGGCCTCTCTCACGCTAGGTAAGCACTCTTACCATTGAACTACATTGCCATCTCCTATTTAAAGTTTTGAGGCAGATTCCCACTAAATTACCCTGGGAGGGCCTGGAGCTTGACTCCACCCCCCTCTGCCCATTTAGTAGCTGGGATTATAGACATGTGCCATCAAGCCAGGTTTAAAGGTCCCACTCTTCATACTAAATGGCAATTAATTTTAACATGAATTTAGGAGGGGTGGTCAAATCCCAGCGGTGATTTTCCATGCACATTCACCAATTCCTAGTTCTTTTCCTCTTCTCCTCTTGTACTTCGTGCCTCTGGCAAGTCTGTATTAATTATCGTTAACAGTGAATCCACGTTTCTGATGAGCTCACTGCATACCTAGTGCTGTACACAGAAAAAAAAAGCATCTATATGAGACTAAAAAGGGTGGGACTTACTTTCTGGAAATACCTTGATCTGATTTTTTAAATTTTAAAACCAAAATGCTTACTTTTGGGCCAATTAAATCCATTTTGTGCAATATCCCCTTAGGGCTATGTGTGGTCATTGCTGCCCCCCTGCGGCCGAATGTAGGATTGAAGATTGCAGCACGCACGAGGCCTCCTGCACGTTGCCCATATTTCCCTGCATAGGAAGGAGGTAGAGCTCCCCTGCTGCTTTCCCTCCTGTGAGCAGCTTCTTAGTAATCAACTGAAAAATCTGTGTTCTCACCCTGAGGTCCTGGCTGTCCCCGTGCAACAAAGACTGTCAGCAGGATTCTCTTCTCACTTGGGGACAGGCCAAAGGACAGAGCTGACAGTGTGTGTGTGGGAAGACCAGCCCAAGAGAGGGAAAGAGTGCAGCTGGTAACCTCATCAGAAAGACAGCTTCACCAGAGCTGATGAGCCCTTTACGCTTTTGCTTTGTAATCCTAGAAGGAAGAGACAAAAAGTAGTGGAAATGGCGATTGCGACCCTCTTGCTATTTAGCGCTTTACCTCGCTGTCCGGTCCAGGACTGCCCAGGTGAACGCTGCTTCCGGCATAACCTACACCTTCCCCCTTCCCTGCTGTTGCAAGTGCGCCTCCCCAGCAGTGTGAAGGCAGGAGATCTGTGACGCACACGGTTCAGCCCCAGGTGGACCAATGGCCCCCATCCACCTCTGCAGCCACTGTAATTCGTGTCTCCCACCCATCTGTTCCCCCCAGGTACCATGACCTGAGCAGCCTGTATCCGGAGGCACAGTGACCCATAACAGGCCAGGAACATGCTTGAGCATAGTGCAAACAAATCACAGCCCGGGATATCAGATGTGATCCAAACAACAGGCAGTTGTGAAACCCAGTGAACAAGCCAGGTGGGGCGGCACACACCTGTAATCCCAGCACTCTGGAGGCTGAGACAAGAAGGTCCCCATGAGTTATAGGCCGGCCTGGACTACAAAGCAAGTTCAAATCTAGCCTGAACTGTATAGTGAGATCCTGTCTCAAAAATAAATCAAAAATGAAACACAAACCTAATGGACAAAGCAGCTGGACCTCAGGCAAGTCCAGCAGACCCTGGAACCTGTGCTTCTGCAGTCATCCAGGATGAAGCTGCCCAGACCCCAACCCTTTGGCAAAATTTCCCCATGGTGAGGGACCCATCTGTGACTAGGGTAAAAGCTACCGATTTCTCACACCGTCCAGCTTCTGGCCTGGGGGTCTCCCTATGAACAGACTCAGCTACCTTGTTGACCTGGTACAGGTTACAAGCTTTGGGGTGTCTTGAAAGAAGGACCATTCCCTGGCAGAGTGGCGCCTTCCTGGTGAGACCAGGGGGAAGAATCTGGATGGGAACCATGGTGCGAAGACCCGGATGGGAACGTTCAGGCCACACTACTTGCTGGCTTTGTGGGTTCTCAAGTCTTCCTGTTCACATATTTTTATTAGGCAGGAAAACAGTCTCAGTTACAGGAACCTTCTCAGAACCCTTGTGGTTCTGGAGTTTTATGATCTGGAAACTGTGGTGCTGGATTCAACAGAAAATTAGCTGCTATAGCAACCAGGGGTCGAGGACAGACAGGCAGAAGGGAGGACCCTCTGATTGGGTTGGACAGAGCCATGCTACCCTTGGAACTACAAAGCTAGGAAATGCCTGCTTTTAGGTAAGAACAGGGAAAGAAACTGCTAGGTCATCCCCAGAAAAAGCTTGCAGGGACCTACCCTGTTCCCAGGGAAGGCTTTCCTGCTAGCAGGAAGGTGTCCACTGGCGTGCACCTGGCAACCTCTTGTGTGTTCACTCTGGTATCCGGCCCTGTCCAGCCCAATTTGCTCCATCTCCACCCATCCAATACTTGTGAATCTCTTGCGCGACGCTTTCTTTTTTCTCTTTCACTCCATAAAAATGCATGAAATAAGATTTGTTACTTTGACCATTTCTAAGTACGTAGTCCAGTAATGCTAAATATATTTTCATTGTTGAGTAACCACTCTCTAAAATTTTCTCATCTGGCAAAACTCAAACTCTGTACCCATTAAATAATAATGCCCCATCCCCTGACCCCAGGTCCTTGGCAACCACTACTCTACTTTCTGTCTCTATAAATCTGACAGCTGTAGATATCTCCTGTGAGGGGCCCACACCATACCTGTCTCGTCTGACTCGCTCTTTTGCCTAGTGTAATGCCAAGGTTCATCTGTGCTATAGCGTCATCCCCTGCGCAGCCTTGTGTCATTGGCTTGCCTGGCTGAGTTTCTCCTGACTCCATCTTGTTACTCTTGGAGGACACAGTTCCTGTGAGCCAGAAGTTCCTCCTCATGGGAGCCAGCTCTGAGAATCACCTTTAGATGACCTCTAAAATATAATCTGATGGGCAAGTGCATGGCTGGCCATGTGATGGGGACAGATGCCAAAACAATGATCAGAAAGAACCTGGGAGGTAGTGGGAAAAGGGCACTCAGACAGACATGGCTGCTCCGCCTGTTGGCCACCTCCTCTCTCTTACCCAGGGTCACAGCTCCCTGACTTGAGCTGGGGGAGACTTCTTGTCTCAGCCTCCAGAGTGCTGGGATTACAGGTGTGTGCCGCCCCACCTGGCTTGTTCACTGGGTTTCACAACTGCCTGTTGTTTAGATCACATCTGATATCCCGGGCTGTGATTTGGTTGCACTGTTCAGAGGGTGCTGCATCTTGCCACAGGCTCCACATTTCAGAGAAAGAAGAACCCAGTGTGTGGGGAGCAGTTGGAAACACAATATCTATCTATCTATCTATCTATCTATCTATCTATCTATCTATCTATCTATCTAATCTTTCTACTAGGTTTGAACTCAGGGCCTCACTCATGCCATGCTAACGTTCTTCCTACTGGGCTACACCCTCAGCCCTTTCAAATTTTATTTATTTCATTTTTATTTAGAGACCACCTCCTTCTACCTCAGCCTCCTGAGCAGCCGAGATGACAGGCATGCAGCCCTGCACCTGGCTTTCTGCCTTTCTAAAAGTGGAATAGTGTTCAATTCTTTTTCAAAAAGAAAACAAACAAACAGGAAATCTGATTCTTCTGGCAAGCTGTTGGCCCATAGGAAGGACATAGTAGAGTGTTGGGGGGAACTAGGTCCGCCTTCCTTTCCTCCCTGCGTCCTCCAGGTCCCCCCACCTCACCTGTGTTAGGAGGGCTTCAATGTTGCTGCCTCCTTCCTCCTGTCAGATGGCAGCAAGCTTTGAACTGGTTGCAAACCTGAGTGGGAAACTGTGGGGGCTGTGAGCTGGGTTGGGATCATGGGGAGGGTCCCAATGCACTCTGGCACTTATTCCCCCTTTTAAGACAGAGGCAAGGGGCTAGGGAGGTATCTCAGCAGCCTAAGTACCTGCCTGCAAGTGCAAGGATCAGGGTTCAATCTCTGGTACCACATGCTATCCTGGCCCTAGCCCAAAAAGCGGGGATGGTGGCACATGCCTGTAATTCCGGCACTGGGGAGGCTGAGACAGGAGTATCAGTATGAGTCTGAACTGTGTAGTGAGACCTGTATCCAATAATAACAATTACAATGAATAACAATGAGAAGAAGGAGGAGGAAGAGGAAAAGGAAGACT
The DNA here is from genome assembly GCA_004027165.1 of Ctenomys sociabilis. Classification (NCBI taxonomy): domain Eukaryota; kingdom Metazoa; phylum Chordata; class Mammalia; order Rodentia; family Ctenomyidae; genus Ctenomys; species Ctenomys sociabilis. The sequence continues at coordinate 26,431 of PVKA01022220.1, forward strand.
CAGAGGAGGAGGGGGAAGGAGGAGGGGAGGAAGAGGGGAAGAGGACGGAGAGGAAGACTTGGAGGGGGAGGGGAGGAGGAGGAGGAAGAAGAGGGAGAGGAAAACTCTGCCCCAACCATCTCTGTCCCTTTTCTACCATGCACCTCCACACTGGTTTCTTTTGTTTTCATACTGTCACTTCATTTGATTTACAAAAAAATTTAAAGAGCTGGGTAGATGGCTCAATGGCATAAATGCCTGCCTGGAAAGTGCAAGGTCCTGAGTTTGATCCTTGGTACAGGGGGAAAAAAAAAGAAGCCCACAGAGGTGCAGGGACTTGGGCGAGATCACAAGGCTTGGTGACTAGAGTCCAAGGCTGGTGTTCTGTCTAGCACTCCCAGGGAAAATGTAAGAACTCTTAGTGAGTTTTCTTCATTTGTCCATTATATTATTGATCTCCTCTATTTCAGAGCCCAATAATTTCCATTCAGATCTTTTTTTTTTTTTTTTTTTTTTTTTTTTTTTTTTTGTCTTTTTGAGACAGGGTCCCACTATACAGTTCAGGCTGGCCTTAAGCTCACTTTGTAGCTCAGGCTGGTCTTGAACTCACAACAATCTTCCTGCCTCAGCCTCCCGAGTGCTGGGATTACAGGCATGCGCCACCACACCTGGCTTCCACTCAGACCTTTTCTACCATGAGGGTTTTGTTTTAGTTTCTTTTGGTACCAGGAATCAAACTCAGGACCTTGCTCTTGCCAGGCAGGTGCTGTGCTGCTGCCCTTGTTTTGTTTTTATATTGGGGATTGAACTGAGGAACTTCACACTGAGCCATCCCCAGTCCTTTTTATTTTTTATTTTGAGGCACTTGTTTCACTAAGTCAATAAACTGCCCAGGCTAGAATCCTCCTGCCTCAGCCTCTGGAATGCCTGGGATCACCAGTGTGCACTCCTGGCTTTATCATGATTTTTTTTTCTTTTTTTTTTAGACAGAGTCTCACTGTATAGTACAGGCTGGCTTCAAACTCACAGCAATGCTCCTGTCTCAGCCTCCCACGTGCTGTGATTATGGGCGTGCGCTGCCCACCTGGCTCGATCTTACCTTCCTCCGATGTTGTTTCAGTTCACCGACAGTTGTTGGGGAATTCTTTTCTGGGAGTCCTCCAGGTCCACTGTGACAGGTTCTGAAGGCCAGGGTTTCTCCTCCTAGGGACTCTGCAAAGCAGCCCCGCCCTTTCTCCTCCCCGGCCACTTCTGGCCGTGCCTTTTTGACCGACCACCTCCCTCCTGCCTTTTCTTTGCTAGCCAGCACTGCTCTGGTCCAGTGTCTCCTTGGGGTAGAAGCAGCCTTGGGAGAGGGCAGCCACGGCGAAGCCCCTGGGCCTTGGGGTACTGAGGAGCCAGTCGTGAACCCAAGACCTCTGCCCCTCCTTTGTAAAAGGACAAGGGCCAGCGTGCTGCTTAACGACGGTCGTCTCTGTGTCCTGTCAGGGGCTGAAACATCGTTCTGGCAGGCGTGCCTGTGCCTCTGCTGAGCCACCCTAATTCTGAGGTGGGCCTTGCCACCCTGAGAGGCTTTCTTAGCACAGCATCACCTTTCCAGGAAAGGAACGCAGTGTTGTTTCCTGGAGGCCACAGCAGTTGCCCTGAGGTGTGACACTAACTGCCCTGCATTTCTCAGTAACCACAGCTCTGTCTTCCCTCAAGGGGCGTCAACAGTGCAGGACCTGTCCATTCAGGCACTGTGGGCCCACTCCAGCGGTCCCCAAAGAGGGACGCCTGGGGGCACACCTGGGCCTGCGCAGAACAGGATCAGCTTGTAGGTGCTCTCTCTCACTGTCTCTGTCTCTGTCTCTCTTTCTTCTGCATTGTAGATTGAACCAGCAACACTGTACCACTGGGCTACATTCATTCCTCCGTCCTTAGCTCTTTATTTGAGATGGGGTCTCACTAAATTGTGACACTCACTAAACTGCCAAGGCTGGACTTGAATTTTCCATCCTCCTGCCTCAGCCTCCCCCTGAGGCTGAGATCATAGGGGTGCACCACTGTCCCTGGCTGGATATTCTTTTAAAGAAGATTTTGGGTTTTTAATGTATTTAGTATAGGGTCTATTATAGTGTCTCACTACACAGATTGGGCTTGTAGTGATTTTCCTGTGCTGGGCTTACAGGCACGTGCCACCATGCCCAGTCCCAATCGCCATCTAGGCATGCCCTGGGGGTGGGGCCAGCACAGCAGGCCAGGGATTGAGCCCTAGTCCCTGAGTCTGCCTAAGCAGACACTTTGATCTACTGAACTATCTGGCCAGCCCTTGGATATTCTCTTTTTTTGGCTTTCTCTACACAAAATTTACAAATCAGAGTCTTTTTTAGTTTTGTTTTTATGTTTTGGAGACAGGCTCTCACCATGTAGCCCAGGAGGGTCTTGAACTCCTAGCAATTCTCCTGCCTCAGCTATCTGAGTGCTGGGGTCACAGCTGTGTACCACCGTACCTTGCTTTCAGTACCTGGGTTAACACTGGCCAGTCAGTTGACCGAGGTATCATGTCTCGGTCACATTAGGGAAGTTGCACACTTTGAAGGAGGTGGTGAAAATGACACTCTCCCAAGGTCACATTCAGGGTATTATAATGCTCTGTAGTCTCTTGTTGTTGTTGTTTTTGAGACAGGTTCTCACTGTCTGTAGCCTAGGCTGGCCTCAAACTTGTGATGCTTCTCCTGCCTCAGCCTGCTGAGTGCTGGGATCACAGGTGTGCGCCACCACACCCAGCCATCTAGTTTATCTTTCATGAAACAGGCAGAGAGATGACACTCTCTGTAGTAAGTGAACTCTGATGGGACATATGGCCTTGCCCCTTTCCTGCAGAGAAGCTCCCAGGTAAAGATGACAGTGTTGGTGTGAATACAAGTGTCCAGCAGAGAAGTACTGACACTCCTCCTCTCATGGTGATCCCCCTGGCCCCACACACGCCCCAGCAGGAGCTTGGCCTGGTGGTGGGCTGGCCAGCTAAACTGAACCAGTGTGGTGCTGCATGTGGAAGGCCCACCTGAGGATTGTTGCCAACAGAATAAAAAGGAGCACTGCGGAGGAAGGACGGAGGCCGTGATGCTCCTGGGGGACCTTGTCAGGCTGGATTTCCTAGTGAAGCTGGCTGCTCTTATCATCAAAGGAGCTTAGGACCTCAGCGTCCCTGGGGATGGCTGAAGTTCATTTTGGGGGAGCTCTGGTCCTTCTTTGAGCATCGCTTCCTGAATCGGGAGAGGAAGATGATACCCTGCTCGGTCTCCTGGAGAAGCTTGTCGTGTTGGCTTTCCTGATGGGAACTCAGCTTTCCTTATTGCTGGAGGAGCTCGGGACCTCACTGTCACTGAGGACAGCTGTGGTACTTTTGGAGAGCTCTGGTTCTTCCCTTCAGCATTGCTTCCTGGCTCCAGTTCAGATCCCCCAGCCTGCTGGCACAGACCCTTCATCCCGTTGGCACAGACTTTCTAGCTTCCACTGCTGACCTCTGGGCCTTCCCAGCGCAGATCCATGAAGCGGGCCTGCGTGAGACATTGTTGTGGGCTCTAGGTCTCCAGGTGGACTTCTGGGGGGGGCATTGTTATGAGTCTGGATCTTCAGCTGGACTCGTGCAAGACACTGCCATGGGATCCAGGTCCTCAGCTGGATTCTCTTGCTCTCTAGTGTGTGGACAGATTTCTTTTCTTTTCTTTCTTTTTTTTTTTTTTTTTTTTTTTTTTTTTTTTTTTTTTTTTTTTTTTTTTTTTTTTTTGTCTTTTTGAGACAGGGTCTCACTATGCAGTTCAGGCTGGCCTTAGCTCACTTTGTAGCTCAGGCTGGTCTCGAACTCAAACAATCCTCCTACTTCAGCCTCCCGAGTGCTGGGATTACAAGCATGCGCCACCACGCCTGGCTAAACTTTTTTCAGCATTATCTTTTCTTTTTTTTTTTGGCAGAACCAGGGATTGAACTCAGGCCCTTGAGCTTGCCAGGGAAGCACTTATTCCACTGAGCCATCTCCCCGGCTGTGTGGACAGATTTCCTGGACTACTTTGTACTTGACTCTGGAGGACTACTATAAAATAATCCTATAAATTTTGTGTCCTGTTCTAAACTGTTTCCTTTGCAAACCCTGACTACAAGCTGACCATCAGCTAAGACAATATATTTGAGTCACTTTTTTTTGGTGGAACCAGGGATTGAACTCAGGCCCTTGCACTTGCCAGGGAAGTGCTTACTCTACTGAGCCATCTCCCTGGCCCCTGACTTTTGAGTCACTTTGAGGAAAGCTTTTCTCCAAACTTCTGGGAGACTTTTTCTTACATTTTATGGGCAGAGCTGGGTCACAGGGCCACCTTCAGCTGCAGAGGAGGTTGGGAGCCATTTCTAGTTCCCAAGGGCATGGTGGCACACAGCTGCAATTCAAGCACTTCGGTAGGATAAGGCAGGAAGACTGCAAGCTTGAGCTTAGCCTGGGTTACTTATGAGAGTCTGTCTCCAAAAGGGGATATAGCTCAGGGTGAAAGCCCTGGGTTCAATTCCTGGCACCAGGAGAGAGAGAGAGAGAGAGAGAGAGAGAGAGAGACAGAGAGAGAGACAGAGACAGAGACAGAGAGACAGAGAAAGAGAAGAGACCATACAGAGACAGAGACAGAGATAGAGACAGAGACACAGAGACAAGAGACAGGGGAGGCTGGGACAATGACTCAGTGCTTCTTCATCCTAGTGAGGTCTTGGTAGCAAAAGATAAAGGAGGTGAATGAACATAAATCATCTAACCAGTAATGTGGTCAAGAAACCAGTTAGATGTGGCTTTCCATTTCTCAGTCCTCAGTGAGGCAGTCAACAGAGAGAATGTAGAGACTTGAGACATTTCTCCAGCAATTTTTTTGCAGTACATGTGCGTGGGTAGCAGGACTGATAACTGCTCAGGCTCCTGAGAGCCTGGCATGCCCCTCAGCATCCTTCCATTTCTTCCCTTGGCACAGAACTCTGGCTTCCTTCCAAGTATCTGCCCCCGGACAGCCAAGCTCAGGGAATAAATCCTCAGTGACCTAACCCAACTGTGGCAATGATACTTTGCAGCTAGAGACTGCTTTAGGGGTTGACATGAAACCAGAAAAATGAGAAGTCATCTGAGGTAGATTTTTTTCCCCTTCATTTTTAAAAAGTCATAGAACCAGGTACAGTGACAGATGCTGGTAATCCACACTATTGCACTCAATTGAGATAGGAGGAATGCAAGTTCAAGGCCAGTTGGGCAATTTGGTCTCAAAATAAAAAAAATTAAGTGATCTGGGGCTATAGCTCCTCTGTGAAGGCTCTGGGTTCAACCCTAATACAAAAACAAAAAGAAAGATCCTGGGGTTGACACAATGCCTTTATCCCCAGGCTTTCCACTTTGAGATAGGATATGAGCTAAGGCAGCTGACTTGGGACCATGAGGCCCGTGGGGCTGAGGGCCCGGTAGCGTATCCAGCGTGCTGCATGGATCCAGATTTTCACTAAACTGTTGAGCCTCTAAAATAGCTAACACCAGACCTACCTCTTTCAGGACTTTTTGTATGTGAGCTAATTTATCTCTCCTTAGTCTTTACACCTTTTTGTTTGTTTATTTTCAATACTGGTACTGTACTCAGGCTCTTCACACAACTCCATTACTGGCTCCTTTTTTACTTTGAGACAGAGTCTTACCAAATTGCTAAATGGACCAGGTTGGGCTTGAACTCACGATCCTTTACCTCAGCTGCCAAGCCACACACCCCCCCCTCCAGCTTTCAAGGCCCTATCAATTGGATTTTCTGATATTTGCAAACAGTAGCCTCATCCATAATCATCTTAGCTCTTGCATAATTCCCCAAATCTGAAGGACTTGCCTGAAGTGAAAATCAGTCATTGACTGAAATTCGACTGATGAGTTCATCCATTCATTTGTTCAACAAATATTTATGGAGAACTTACAACCATACCTTAAAAAAATCCCGACACATATTTTTTTCATTGCAACTCAAAAATCTCTGCAAGTCAGATGTCTCTTCCATCGACGACACCTTGCAAATGTCTTTGGCTATGTGGCAGTTTTGATGAAGTCATCACCTACACTTCCGGAATTGCTGGAGCCAAGTGGCAGTGCCCATAATCCCAGCTGCTGAGGAGTAGAGGCAGGAGAGTGGCAAGTTCTGGGCTAGCTCAGCAGTGTAAGGAGACCCTGCCTCAAAAAGGGGGTGAAGGGCTGGGGACTTAGACTAGAAAGAGGGTTGTGAGCTCAGTTCCCAGTGCTGCTTAGAAGCGAGCCTTGTCAATAGCTTGGGGCAACAAATCCCTGGACAGTCCCAGAGCATGCTCTTAACTCTTGGTTGTGGAGGAGGTGGAAAATCAGGCAAGTTTGGCAGCATGGTGATGTGGGAGTTGGAAGTATGCTAATGCCACACAGCGGTCAAGCTGGAAAGAGCCCAGCTTAAATGGTCTTTAGTTGTCTTGTGGATCCTTTGAGGGATGGTCCATTACCTGCCCTCATGATGTCACAGGGAATGATAGCTTGGTCTTAGCAGATGGTTATTGTTTACAGAGCCCAAGAGTTGGATTTTTTTTTTTTTTTTTAGGAACTTGGGATTGAACTCAGGCCTTTGTGCTTGCCAGGGAAGTGCTTATTCTACTGAGCCATCTCCCTGGCCCCAAGAGTTAGATTTTGAATAAGAAGTTTGAGAGATACTTCACCAGTTTACTTCACTTCTATTTTCTATTTTATTATGCATGAGTGATTTATGATAAAAATCTATGACTCAATCTATAAAAGCACTTTTGGATTCTATGGAAGAAAAATTCTAGGATATAGCATTGTATGTCAATGACTACATTTCTATTTCTTAGCGACAGATAACAGTGTGGCAGATGCGGGGTAATCTGTTGGGCAGGGAGAAGGGGACATAGGGCATGTGCCAAGCTCTGCTGTGGTTCAGAGGTTGTGACAGTGGACAAAGCAGCTGCTCTCTGGTGGTTGGTGCAGAGTCCTTTCATGGCATTCAGGCACCTGTGTGACAGCTGTTTTCCTGTAGCAACCCGAGACTTCCAAGGTGGTCACAGGGTGGCAATCTTCCCTACCCTGCTTCCCCTGAGGACCTGCTTTTCATTGTGTCTGCAAGTGGCCAGGAGCACCTCTGTTTTTATTTCATCCAGCTGACACTTGCCCATATCTTCTTGTAGGAGTCGGGGGAAATGCAATTAGCTGAGTTTTCAGGTTAAAAAAAAGAAAGAGAGTGGGGTGGCTGATGGTTATGAGTGTGGTGTGTGGTACTCCACTGGAGGTAGAAGACAGTCCAGTAGCCTAAGAGCTCCCCAAAGAGAGAAAACAAAAACCCTACCTGCCTGCCTGCCACAGTCTCTTCTGGGGTGCTGTACAGACACAGCAGCAGAAAGATGCCTGTGACTCAGAAATTGGCTCTGTAGTTGCAAGGGAGGCAGTGAATCTCTTCCTGAAATCCTTTGGTGAGAAGACTGTTTGCAGGAGCGCCAGGGGAGCCCCAGGGAGCACAGCCCATCCAGGCTCCACTGCTCAGCATGGTGTGCACTTGGTTCTCTGAGCACCAGGCTTGGGCCCCCGGACCTCCTATGGTGCAGAGGAAACCTAAAGCCTGGGCCTGGTTTGGTGTCACCAGCTCTGTGCTGTGTAACTTAAGCCAACTACCCAACATTTCTGACTACAGGAGTCAGTACAGGTACACGTGGCTGCAACACCTGCCCGTTCATCTCACTGATGTTGGGACACCTCTGTGCCCTGTGGCACTTTATCAGAGGCTCTGTGATGTGGAGTGCTCTTAGGTGGGCTTGCGTGACTCCTCTGTGAATGATGGCGGCCTACAGAGGCTCACCTGATGTTTAAGCCACTAGTTTGGAGGCATCTGGCCTGACGTTTATGCCCTCTGGCTAGAGCTTTTCCTCATCCCTCTGAGCCTCTGAGTGCATCTGTATGCTTGTGCACACAGAGACATGCATACATAGAGACACACATGTGCACACACGGACTTGCACACACAGAGGCATTCAGGATCAAGTCAGGGCTGTGGAACCAAAGCCCGCATCTTGGAGGACCCTCGGGGAAGGAGGGAGGCTGTGGACCAGGGCTGCCCCTTCTCCCGGGGGCTGGCTGAGTGCATTTTCTTTGGCAGCAGCCTGGCTATGGCTGGCAGCACCAGGAGGAGCCATATGCAGAGGGTGCTTGAGCCAGCTCTGAAGGTGGGTTCCTTTGTCTCCTCACCTCTCCCCAGCACGAACTTCCAGTCGTCCCCAAATTCTTTAACCTGGTCCTAAATTCAGAGTCTGACCATTTATTTCCTCTTGTTCCCTAGATTTCCAGGTGGGAATCGGGCTAAAACAGGTGAGTTCTCTTGACACCTGCAACCACAGGTGGACCGGATTTCACCTGGGGAATAGGACACCTCAGGCTGCGGTGACACAGCACAGTGGCTTCCAGGTTAGGGAGGGCCCCTGAATCCAAGGCAGCTCGGGCTTTAAGCTGGGGGCTCAAGGCCCTGGAATTCTGGTTCTCTGCCTTTGCTTTGCGTGCGATGATCCCGCTCTCTCCCACGGCGGACATTTGGGTGAGGACAAAGCCACGGGCCGTCCCAGTGTGGCACCCAGCGGGAGCAGAGCCGCTTACTTCAGGTCCCTGGCATTTGCCAGCAGGTATGCCTGTCACTTGGTTAAATCACTGCTGTGGCTGAGAGAAAGCTTCTGTACTTGCCCAGGTAATCCACTAGGGGGTGCGCGCGCACACATACAATTTGCAACCTGCTGAGGCCGCTGATTGCATCATACGATGGCTATTGTCAAGCAGCAGCAGGACCCAAGCTTTTTCCGCTCCAGCTGCGGCTTCCTGAAGGCTGGGTCACAATGGTTGTCATGGCAACAGCCTGACGGGGCGTTCTCAAGGAAAACACTGAGGCAGGAGTGCTTGGAATGAGACACGCGGTGGTTGAGTCGCTTTCGCTTTCGCTTTCGCGCTAACAGCCAAAGGAAGACAAAGCTCAGTAGATACTCAACTTTTTAATTTAATTCAATTTTGTGGGGCTGGAGATGAAGCCCGGGCCTCACACACGTTCGGCAAGCGCCCAGCCTTCAACATTTTTAGTTCCCATCTTACCCACAAAGATTATCAAGCTTTATCGCTTGTGATCTGAATGGCAAAACACGACACAACGTAAATAATGATTATGATTTTAAATTATAGTAGACTTTTGGACGAAGTTTCAGACTCTGGGGTAGCTGACACCCACTCTCTCCCACCTGCTCCCAAATCTCTGTTTGGGGTAACCTATTCAAGCCTGCCAGGAGCAGCCCGTGGGTTTGCCGGTGAAGGGTGCGGTGCGGGGCGGGGCAGGATCCTGTAAGCAGTGCTAGCCACACAGCTAAAGTGGTCACTGTTTTCTAGCTCTGCTTATATATATAAGAAAGAAGTAGCAATGAGACAATTTCAAAACAGGTTGGTAGGACAGCTACAATAAGTAATACATTAGTCGGGCATGGTGGCGCAGGCCTGTAATCCCAGCACTTGGGAGGCTGAGGCAGGAGGATTGTTGTGAGTTCGAGACCAGCCTGAGCTACAAAGTGAGTTTAAGGCCAGCCTGAACTGCATAGTGAGACCCTGTCTCAAAAACAAAAAACAAAAACAAAAACAATAAGTAATACATTGCATATTATTGTCTTTGTAGTAGTTATTCATGGTACAAGATACAGATATGATACCCACTACTATTATAGACTACTGGACTATATTGGATTACTTTGCTGAATTCATGCACCTACAATATATGAACAGCAATGGAATACCCATCTCTGATAAAAGTAAACAAAAAAGGGGTATACAAATGAAGGACCATTTTGTAGTGAAAAATATATATCTGTATACACAAAATAGCATAGATATATAGCTACTTTTTCTTGTTCAATGAAAAGAAAGTTTTGAATCTGTTTGACAGCTCTGAGAGATGGCACCTCACCAGGATGTATTCGGCCGAGGTCCTGCTGGACTTACCTGGGGCTCCAGGGAAATCCCAAGGAAGTGTGCATCTCTTCCCACCCCCAGGGCCTAGCTGCAAGTCAGGGGAGCAACCTGGGGAACTGGGCCAGACATGGCATCCCTCAAACGCTGCCTCTGTCGCTGTGGTCTATCTACTGGTAAGGTGATGCACTCCTGGAATCCCAGCACTCTGGGGGCTCAAGCACCAGGATCACCAGTTCAAGCCCAACCTGGACAACTTAATATTTAAGAAGACTAAAGGTGTCTACGGACTTGCCTGGCATGCTCTAGTTTCATTCTTTTATACCAGGGAATCTTGCCCAAGTGGATTTATATCATTCGGAAAGAGGTTATGCTCTGAAATGAAAGGGCGCTCTTCCAGGATAAAGACTTTATTGGCATTCTGGATTGGAGTGCAGGCTGCCATGAACCTCTTTCCTGGGGTAGATCAGTAAGTTCTGGGAACTGCAGAATCAAGAACTGTGCTGAGAGTCGTGTTAACTGCACCCAAGTGCAGGGGATGCCAGGTGCCTGGTTAGCAGAGGCTGGGGAAGTCTCTTAAATCCATCACCTGGGTGTTGACTATCTGGAGGTGTTCCCTTGGGGTGTCTCGGGAGTGTGCTTTGCTCTCAGTGTCATTTGGGTAGCTTGCAGCAGGGACTGTGTTATGGTTCACATCTAGAATGTCTCCCCTCTGGTGTTCAGAGGTGAGGCTTTTGAGGGTATTAGATTATGGGGGTGCTGTACTTCTCTGTGGAAGGAGCCATCTATGAGTCCATAGCTATGTGTGCTTTTAGGAAGCAGCAGGGCCTGGTTACAGGAGGGGTGCTACTGGGGTGTGCTTTCTTTGTTTGGTCTTTTTGAGACAGGGTCTCACTGTGCAGTCCATGCTGGCCTTGAGCTCGCTTTGTAGTGCTGACAAAGACCTTCCTGCTTCAGCATCTTGAGTTCTGAGATTATAGACGGGCACCACCTCACCTGGCTTGGGATGTGCTTTTGGAGGTA
>PVKA01022221.1:0-37423 GCA_004027165.1 Ctenomys sociabilis
TTCCCTTTTCCCCACATTCTCTCCAACATTTGTTGTTGGTTGATTTCCTTATGATAGCCATTCTTTCTGGAGTGAGATGGTATCTCAATGTTGTCTCTATTTGCATTTCATGGATGACTAGCAATGTGGAGCATGTTTTCATATATTTATTCACTTCTTTAATTTCGTCCTCTGAGAAGTGTGTATTCATGTCATATGCCCATTTCTGAATTGGGTCTTTAAATTTGAGGGCCCTGTTATATCTTAGTTCTTTATATATTCTAGACAGTAGACCTCTGTCTGATTGCTTATTAGTTAGGATTTTTTAAAATTTTTGGGCTGTCTTTTCGCTCTGTTGACAATTTCTTTTGATATGCAAAAGCTCTCTAAGAAGAGTTGATCCCAGTTTTTGATTCTTTCAAGAGCTTCCTGTGAGAATATATGTTTGCTGATGAACTCTTTTCCTACCCCTATGTCTTCAAGAGTTCCTCCTACTTTCTCTTCCAGCAGATTGAGTGTTTCTGTTTTAATGTTCAGATCTTTAATCCATTTTGACTTTAACTTAGTGCATGGTGATAGAGCTGGATCAAGTTTTAGTTTTTGGCATGTAGAAAGCCATGTTTTCCAGCACCATTTGTTAAAGAGGCTATCTTTCTTCCAGTGAGCTAGTTTGGCCCCTTTGTCGAAGATCAGATGGCTGAATGTGATTGTAGATGCCTCTGCATCTTCTAATCTATTCCAGTGATCCTCAGGTGTATTTTGTAGCCAATACTATGTTGATTTTATCACAGTGGCTTTGTAGTATAATTTCAAATCAATAATTGTGATGCCTCCTGCCTTGTCTTGATTGGCCAAGATTGCCTTTGCTATTCTAGGTCATTTGTGGTTCCAAATAAATTTTAGGATTTATTTCTCTATATCTGGAAGGTATGTGGGTGGCAGTTTGATAGGGATTGCATGAAATCTGTACAGCAATTTTGGGAGTATGGCCATCTTCACGATGTTGGTTCTTCCTATCCAGGAGCATGGAATATCTTTCCATTTTCTGAAATCCTCTATAATCTCTTTTCTTAGGGTGTTGCAATTTTCCATGAAAAGATCTTTGACTTGCTCCTTGATTTTTGCTGTGTTCATTTATCTTCAAAGTACTACATTTATAGGGCAGAATAAATTGTATGCTTCATTCATGCATCCTAACACATCTCTACCACTGAAATGCACTGCTAGACAACTTAGATTATCTTTTTAAAATAGAGCATACAATTACTCAATGCTCTCGCTAACAGCTTAACAATTGTGATACTGGATACTTATATTTTCTATCAGACCACTGACTTACATTATTCTAACATATCATTAAAACGTTTATTTATTTATTTATGTGTGTTTATTACAAGGTCTACAGGATCTCCCTACACAGATAGGACTTGGTGTGTTACTCCTGTTTTCAGCCTCCAAAGTGCTGAGATTACTGGTGCATTCCACCATCCCAAGTCTCATTCAGCATCTCAGTGTGCCACAGGGACGGGGTTGTCAACAACACAGAGGATCGAACTCCGACTGCTGTGTTCCACCTAAGCAGGCATTTTAGTCTGCTGAGCTATCTGCCCAGACCTTTAATTTTACAGAAAATTCAGACAGGTTATGCACCATGGAACTGCACAAGTCGGCCACTTCTCTAAACTGAGCTTCTTTATCTATAAGTAATCAACACTGTCCATCTCTAACATGGATGAAACTGCATCAATAAATATCCTCAAGTGTGACTACTGTGACATTTAACAGCATAATCTACTTCCACTTTCTTTGTACTTTACAAAAATTAAATAATTCCACATGAATTATCTTATGTTTTCTTTTTTAAAAATCCATATGTTTTGGAGTTGGGGAGACAGCTGAATAGACTAAGCACTTGCCTGGAAAGCACAAGGGCCTGAGTTCAATCACTGGTTCTGCCAAAAAAATGCATATATTTTAAGATTTGTCTCTGTTTCTCCATGTTTTTTGTAATAGAATTTAACTATTAATTAGTAAAAAGCAATATATTTATTATACCTACCTTGATGAGAATATATTGTACTTTGTATATGATTGGAAATATCTCCTCAAGTAAGGTGTGGGGAAACCCAGCAAATCAGGAAGCTGAGATGGGAGATTTACCAGGAACTAAAGGCCAGCCTGGGCTACACAGTGACTTCAAGAACAGCCTAATCTTGGCAGTGAAATGCTGTGCGAGGAAAAGGAGAGAGGATTTCATTCTAAATGTTGGTAAGTTTTAACATTTGTTTCCAGTAGGATTATTTTTGGGAGGAGAAAAAATACGGGGAGACATATCCAGGTTCCTTTTCTACCTTGTGAAGTGATCACTATGGAAAGCATTAATGCTGAGCTCAGAGTGTATTTATTCTCCCACAATGGACTAGTTAAAACCAAATTCCACTGTGGTGGTTCCCTGCTTCCTGTCTCCTCTTGTGATGTTTTCTGAGAGTGATTCAACACAGTGATTCATTTTCTGTGAGGTCTTCACCAAGGATGAAAAGATTCTATCAATATATTCTTGAATTTCCAGAACTGAGATCTAAGGGTTTGGGAGATAGCTTAGTAGAATAAGTGCTTGCCTGGAAAGCACGAGGTCCTGAGTTCAATCCCTGCCTTGTACCACTAAAAAAAGTGTGTAACAGAATTGAGATCTAAATAATTTCATTTTCTTTGCAGTACACCAACTGTAACCGCAACAACTAATGAATACAACATGACTTTTTTTTATTTGAAATGTGATGATAAACAGTGACTTGTAGATTTTTCAAAATGTTTTCATGATACTAGAATGAATATCTCCTAGAATTGGAGTCCTCAGTTTACACTTAATGAGCTTTAGGTATGTTGTCAATTTCATAAAATTATTTTATGACTTGCAATAGATGTTCTGATTTTTACAACAATTGGAGTTTTCCTTTATAACTAATAATTTCATTCTGTTAAAAATTTTTTTGATTATAAGATCTCTAAGAAATGTCCTTCATTTTCCTTAAGTCATCAAATTATACATTGCAGTTTACATACACAAGCAACTTCTGAGGAATTCATGATTATTTGAGTTTTTCTAAACAGTAGTGGTTACATTGTATAATGTTCTTTTCATATTAATTGTTTACTAATATGATTAGTAGACAGAAGCATGCAGAATTGGTAAACAGAAAGTTATAAGAAATTACAAAGGACAGGAAAATAAATAAAGCATTAACCACTCTTGCAATAGACCAGCAGAAATTAGCAGTACAATTGTCCAAGTTATCCTGTATATATGCATCAATATATATTTCCCTCGCATTCTTTCTTTTGCTCTTTTCTTCATGCCAGTTTTCCTGCCCTTTGCACAAATTTACTTCTTTATCTAGTATATACTTTACCCTGTAGAATTTACCCTCTTTTTCAGGTTCTTACACAAGATACAATAGGGTGTTTGTACATGTGGGTCTGATTTGTTTCACTTACGAGTATGGTTTCTATATGAATGCATTTACCTCTAAAAGTCTCAAGTTTATCATTTTTATGGCTCAGAAATACACAATTGTACAAAAAGATCACATCTTTTTTTATCTATTCCTCAGTTTGTGAGCATTTGGTTTGTTATCAAGACAGCTATGATAAATTGTGCAGCTATGAACTTGATTGTGCATATATTACTGTGGTATTATAATTTTAGTTCTTTTGGAAATACACCCAGAAGAGTAGTTCATGGCTTGAATGAGACCTCTACTCCAAGCATTCTGAGGAACCTCTCTACTCACTTCGATGCTGATTGTACCAATTTGCATCACACCAGCACTGGAGAAGGTATCTTTCTTTTCATAGTATCTCCAGCATTTGTTACTGATTATAGCTATTCTTTCTGGTGTGAGATGGAATCTCAGTGCAGTTTCAATTCGCAGTTCTCACATGACAAATGATAATTGAACATTTTTCGTATAATTATTTATGAAAATATATCCTTCATCTGAAAAGTTTGTATTCATCTCAGATGTCCATTTTTGGATTTGGTCTTTCAATTTTGGAACATTTCTTTAATAATTCATGTGTTATGGATGAAAGTCCTTTGTCTGAGAGACAGTAAGCTATATTTTCCTGACAATAAGCCCCTCTTTTGTTTCAAAACACCCCAGTTCTTAACTCAGATTCAACTGACCTAGACTTAACTTCTTATTGTTTCAAAACTATGTTTACCCTTCTTTGGAGAAAACTCCACACTGCCTCACTATGTCAAAGACAAAAACCATAAAAAAAAAAAAAACAGCACAAAATATGGCTGAATTTCTCATTAATAACACACAATCTGCCTGCTGGGAAAGTGCAAAGACTGCTGCAATATCGGGCAGAAACTGGCTACAAGGTGTGTTAGGAAGACATACAAATCTACAAATGAGAAGAAAGTTACCTCCCATTATGCTGCAGTAATATATTTCATCAAGGACTGATGAGTGTTAAAGGCACATTAGAAACTCTTCTAGATCAGATTAGCTTCCTCACTCTCTTACCAGACTGATAGTAAAACAAAACCAAAAATAAACAAAACAAAACAAAGCAACCAAACAAAAATGTCTTTACCTAAATGCAACTCAGGGAGGAGCGAAAAAATAATCTAGGACACTTAACAGCCCTGATCTTGTTGGGTCTTGCTCAGGAGATCACATGGAATGTATCTAGGAATGATTTGCTAGAGAAGCTAAATGGGGGAAGAAATAGAACAGACGATAACTCCCCCAAGACAGTGTGCTTCAGTTTCTGTTAGTTACCCAGATAACCTCAAGTTAACTTCAACTGTTACAGTTTCTATTGATTTTGTTTCTTTTTTCTTTTTCAAATTTGTTTAATGTTTTTGGTACAGGGACTCACTATGCAGTTCAGTGATTCTCCTGTTTTCAGCCTCCCCAGCTCTGGGAATTCAATCTTGCACCACCACGCCCAGTCTTGTTGGCTGAGTCAGCATATCTGGGGGTGGGAAAGGTATGGCGAATAGTTCTGGGGATGGAATCTGGTCCTTTGCTTTCTCTTTCTTATAAGGAACTGGTCACTGTGATGCAGAGCCAGTCACTATAATGCATAGCTTGTCATTATGATGTATATTGTAATAATAAATAAATAAAAACAAAAGACTATACTTCTTCCTTTGAAAACCCAATGAAAGTATCCCTCCTTTAGCTTTCGAGACCTGACATTAGAGATTAGTGTCAGTCCATGTTAAGAAAAATCTGTGTCCACATCCTGGATTATGTTTCAGTGTTTCTGTTTGTCTTTCATCACCAGTGTACAAATACACAGTACAAAATCCGAACAGCAACCACATCAACCAAAAATAGGCGACAAATTTGAAGAAACAATATGGTGATTTGTAGAATTATGGTTTTGCTACACTGCTCATAAGTCCAGTTTTTAATCAATTAAAGGAAATAAACGAATTAAAATGAGAAAGAAGGAAAGAAAACAGCCAAAACTCTTCATCTTCATTACTTTTTTCTTGTTGCTGACACAAAATATCCAATGTCTGAAGACTGAAAGGTTCTAGTTAGCTTACAGCTTGTGGCAGTTTCCATCCCTAATCAGATGACTCCAAGGCACAGTGGCAACACTTCAATGCAGTGGAGGATAGCAAGAGCAAAAACATGAAGGGGGTCGACTCTTTCCCTCCCTTGTGCTGTATGCAGGCTGCCTGCCATAGGTCAGTGTGTGCCCACACTTCACCCTGCCACTATTGCATAGACTAAGGATGCGTACAACATGAGCGCCCCTGAACCCCTGCTGACCTGTTTAGTTAAGCTTTTAAATTCTCAAGTGGACACAATGAATTAACCACTATAACATCCTCTATACCCCAAGATGTAGAAATGCTGTTACCTATGTAACCTTTGAAACTTTGCACCTTGACACAATGTATCAACATTACATTCATAGAAATTAAAAACTGTGTTACACTCAACAGCTAAAATAATGGTTTACAGTTGCCCAGGGTAATCACAATTCACAGAGACCCTCAAAGTACACACCTCAGAGCTCATATGGATAAAGTGGAGATTAATCAACCAGTGAAATACACCCTGAACAACAGAACAATCAGGTGGCATAGAGAAAATGGGAAGCTAGAAGAATCCACAAAGCTGTGTATAAATTAAGTTCATATTCTGATGAACTATAATTTGAAGACTGTTGTTTACAGCGTTGTGATGTTCTGTGTCCTCTCCACCAGTACACTGCCCAGGGTCTGCAATAACGACATCAAACAGGTAACAGGACCATAATGGTGGTGCTAAGCTCAGGTCCTAACATATAGATACCTGTAAAATGTAAATATCTTTCAGAGGAATGAATCAGGGGTTCACCAACAACACTCACCCAAGTGCCATTGTCCACTATGGAGGCAAAGCTACATGATTTCTATCGCTGCCACGCATTTTCCTATCTCAACTCTTATGAGTATAAAAAAATATCACTCAGACTTAGTAAAACATTGAAATACTTGAGACCTTGATACAGGACTTATGTAATATACTGAAGCTGGCTTTATATTCCTCTACCTCGAATAGGCAAGAATAAAATCAGATGTTTTAACTACCTTATAAAAAGTAGGAAAGTGGTTGGGAAACAAAATCATCTCTGTAATCTATCATAGTGTAGGAAATTTTATTCATGTGAAGAGAAATTTACCAAATGCAGTTTTACAGTAACTTTCAATAATAAAATAATAATGCTGAACATATACTCCTTCGTTACCTAATCACTGCTACAACGCAATGTGATTTAAGGCTGCGTGAAGCATCACTAATCTGACATGAACTTGGGAAGACAGGTAGAATCCAAATGTCATTCTAAAAGTCTTTCTTTTTTTGAAACCACATATTTTTCATTACTCACTTGAAAGGAAGGATTTAAAATTCAGTGAAACATACTCTGCAAGGTTTCTTCAAGGCAAATGTAAAGATACACGGAGAAGATTCTAACTTTCTTACAACTCATTCATTCTCTGAAATATTCTATGAAAACTTCTAAGTTCTATGTTCCTTCTTTCCTACTTTCCTTCAGGTTTCTTTCTCAGGTAAAGTCATTCTTAAGAAGTCAATTTAGAGTGTTCAAAAGATGTTTCATTCTGAACATTCAAGAAACACATATACATAGCCCTCACTGTGTAGGAGATGGGCCTTTAATTTCTAGTAATGGAAAGGATTTGGGGACACAGAAACTCATCAGGGTCCCCTCCTCTCCTTATGGAGCCAAAACTCCACTGCTGCTACTGGGCCTGGGCTAGGTCTCCCATTCCATAAATCACAGCTGAAGAAGACAGCTGTGTTCAGGGTCATGGATGGAGTACGGCATTACTAGAGATCAGGACATGAGATAATATAACAAAACAATGTAAGAGGCTCTGCAGTAGGGCAGAAGTTTGCAAAGCACAGGATAGAGGGGATTTGCAGCTGGGCATCCACATGTATCCCGGACCCAGGGAAGCTATGAGCTCTCAAATGTCTCCCAGAACACTAGGACTGCCCAGGAACAGGAAGGTTGGTGTGCTATGAACATTCGCAGAATCTCCAAGCCCGGAGTGTTTGAGAATGGGGCCCCAGAACTGGCAGGTATGGGTTTGAAGCACAAACTTGGAACATAGGCTTCAGTGGGTCAGTAGCTCATTTAGAATCACCTTCAGGTTTTATAACAAACTGAGCAATCTCCAGAGGAAAAGGTGAACAGTGCCACGGTGGGGTCAAGGAGCAGAACTGTCATCTTTGATTAGCTAGACTTGTAAATTGTGTCCCTCTGTGTGAAAGAATGCTGGCTCAGTGGTAGGGAGAGGAGGATGCTGTTGCTTACTGGTCTTCCCAAACTTCTGAGTCCCATATTTGATTTGATAAATAAGTGGTACTTGTTTCACTACATTTTCATGTTTCTAAGTGTCTAGTTTCACTTAAGGTTGATTCTTGCCAGTTTTAAATTGTTTTTTCAATAAGATAATAAGAGCTGTGATGGGTGCTTCTATATGAATCTTAAATATGAAACCAGCTCAAATCAAAAAGGTCATTCTGGAGGCTATTTTCTTTCTCATTAATGATATCATTTTTTTGCTACATTTGGTAGAAAACTTCATCTCGGTCTTGAAAGTATGACATGCCTTCTATGCAGTGTGAGTGAAGATTTGTCATTTGGCTGGCACCATAGGGATCAAAGAGAGCACACCCTTATGGGCTGGGGAGATGGCTCAGTAGAATAAGTGCTTCCCTGAGAAAGCACAATGGCCTGAGTTCAATCCCCAGTTCTGCAAAAAAAAAAAAAAAAAAAAAAAAGAGAGCACACCCCAAGGCCTGTCCCAAGTGTGTTCTGATTTACATTCTGGCCGAGGTCATTAATGGAGTGCATCTTCTAGCCATACTATGGGAATATGTTAATAATGTTATGAGAACATCTTTATTTGTTAACATCTTAATATTATAAATCTGATAATGATATGGGATAAGTAAATACAACTTACACCAAGTTTATATTCCCCCCAAAATTATAAAATGGATTTTAAGAAACAACAGAGGTGAAGAGTAGGAAATATTTATTGAGAGAGATCCTGAGAGATAGGATGGTAACAGATAGTGGGTCGCCAATGAGCCCACTTAACAAAGGAAGTTTTATAGAGCAGAATCAAGTAGAGGATACAATTTGGGCTGAATCTTATGATCAACTAATATAACTACAAGTGGTGCATCCCGGGTAATTGTGATCCATTGTGCAAGCAGAATACATAAGAAGTGTACGTGCAAAGAGGTTCTTAGTGAGGAATGGATTATAGGTTCTTGGCCTCCCACCAGTGTGACTGATGTCTATTGGACCTGGTGACACCAGTTGCCTTAGCTCCTGGGAAATATGTCATTCCTTTTTCATGTTGAGGCCTGGCCTCCAACAGATGGGCATCCAGCCACATTTTTAATGTGCTCTTATTCTATGAACTGACTGCCCCAAGGCCCTGGCATTGTCTTATTGTATAAAATATTTTTATCTACCTTAGATATTTCAAATAATTACTTTCAGAAACATGCTCAATGTATTCTGTTACTTTGTTATTCATTCTAAATTGATCATTAAGAAACTGCAGTACTTTCATGCTGTCTTTACTTCCATTAGTGGTCTGGTGTTATTTTGGTTTTCTGTGAGTTTTTTGTCCCTTAATGCTTGATTTGGTGTATTCTTAACATAAATATTCTAGTAGCTTTGATGCTTTCAAATGACGATTTTTCATATGTGGAAAAGGATTATATACATTCTTTGTGTAATTGTACACGAGAGTGTAATCTCAGTCACACAAAAAACACATATTGTGTTAGTCATGAAAAGCAGTGACACATCCAGCTAAGCTACTTATGATGGAAAATGACTTTTATCTTTTGCTTCTTGTATTTTTGTTTCCTTTAATGTGCATATTAACTTTTTCTAAAATACATACTGTTTCTAAAACTTAAAAAGAAATACATGAAGGCTGAGAAAATAGCTAAGCGGCATAAGTGCCTGTCTGGAAAGTGCAAGGTCCTGAGTTTGATCCCTGGTACTGGTAAAAACAAATACACAGGAAATCCTATGCTCAGAAAAGGAAGATAAATGACTAATTGTGCAAGCATGTGAAATAGTAAATCACACTAGAAGAATATAATTAGAATCAAGGCTATGTATTGTATCTTTACCAAAACATGCATAAAAAGTCCACTGAAACTATTTTCACTATCACACTTTTATGATGAACCATAAACTATCTACAGAAAAATCATGCATCACCATAATAGAGGCTACACCTAATCAATATTATCCTGAGAGTAAAGGAATTAAAAATATACCTTGTAGCAAGATTTAAAACAGTGCCTATCTTGATCACTCATATTTAATTTGGCAGTGAAATTATTGGCAAAACAATTAGGCATGAGAAAAAAATTAAGAAATGGGTACAAATACGTAAAAAGATTAAATAAAATTAATTTCTAAACATATTTTGCCTCATTTATATGCAGAAAATAAAAATGTGAGTAAAATTTGAAAGAAAGTGGATGAAATAAGTAAGAAATAGATACAAAATAAATGTCCAACTTTCAACTTTTTCTGTACATGTATTTTTTCTGCATGATTAATGGAAAGGCAAATTAGTACAGCCATTGCAGAAAATATCATACTCCTCAAACTATCAATGTACAGCTAGCATTGAGTCCAGCATGTAAGATTCTGGGAGCATATAAATAAGAGAATTTTTTGCACTTATTAGATTTTATGTTTCTATATTGTCACATTACGCAAGATTCAGAAAAATGTATACATATATACATTCACATATTGTCCTATTTATTTCAACTTATATTTTATAACTACTTAATCACAACTTCCCTTCAATTGTAATTTCTAAAAGTTTAGGGTTTTATAGACACAGGTAATACTTTATAGGTTTATATTATATCCCTTTGGGGTATTTGGTTTGTCCACTGGGGTATACTTTCGAATGCTCATATCACTTCCCCACTTAGAATCTGTGCTTATTCCTCCCCCCTTTGCTCTCCAGGTTAGATGGGCCCTTTCAATTTCTCCAGTAAGTGCTTGCATATTTGAAGGAATATGGTCCCCAGTGTTCTTACGGAATTCTTAAATTATTTCAAGGTCACCATACCAACAGTCTGCAGAGATGCACAAATGGTCTCCATTGGTTCATAATATAGGTTTCTGACATGAAGATGTTCACCTCCCTATTCCCATGGTACATCCTGCTGAATGTCCACACCTCTAATCATATCTCTGATGGTTCAGTTTAAGAGTCTGTGAGAAATTAAAAATCAGTTTTAAGGTGTAAACAAAACGTCACGGCCTCAGCATCCAGTGTGACCCAAGTGCTTGCCTGTCCCTCACACAGGCTCAGCCTCTCCCTTTCCCCCAGCTTCTGTCAGGAAAGATAGAGAATGAGCACCTCTGCCTCACATTTCTGTGCTCTTTGGAGATGCTCACCACAAGCAAGGAAATCTTAATTGCTTCTGGGAATTTAGAATTAAGGCAAAAATTTTGAAAACCCAACTCTGGAACTTGCATTGTTGTTGACAGTGCAATAGAGATGATTTTTTGTTTCCTTTAGGAAGATGACACAATGTATTTATTGTCTTGTTTATCTCTGTGTCTGGGGTCCTCTCACACATATGATGGTCTCCAGTAATGGGCATCTGAGAAGAACACACACTTCCCACCCCAGAAAGAATGGCTATAGTAAAGAAATCAATGAACAACAAATGGTGGAGAAGCTGTGGGGAAAAACTACTACTCCTTGTAGTAGTCATTCATAGCACAGGATGCACACATGATAGCCTGTCCAAACACTATTAGTACATGTCTTTCTTATTATTTAATTGAGAGAAAGTATATCTTCCCTATTTGTAAATGCAGATACAAAATGGTCCATCACTTATATCATTGGTTTCTCTTTAGTTTTATCAGGGATGCGTATTCCATTGCCATACAAATATTGTAGGTGCATGAATTCAGCAAAACATTTTGGTATAGTCCAACAGTCCACAATAGTAGTAAGTTTTCCACTAGACTGACAATGTCTGAATCTGATGACTTGAGCCTTCCACAGCTCACCATATTAACATGCCTTCTTTTTTCATACCTCGTTTCTATACTTTTCTCCAGGATGGTTAAGACCAAGATAAATACAGACTAATATAACAAGGAATGTAACATTTGTATCTACCAAAGTCAGTCAAGTCCCCTTGGGACTTATCCTGAAACCCTGTACCGCACTCTGTAGATCCTTTGTCAGTGTCAGCCATGTGGATGAGTCACGGCCATTGCTTGACCAATTGGCTTTCTGTGAAAGCCTGAGAGAATGTTTTATCTTCATGTGACTCTCTTTAGGCACACACTACATCATCGATCTCATTCCTCTGTGACCCCATAATCTCCTTGATCATAAAATTTAGGACACAATTGAGTTACATGATATTACAGTACAGGTTCTCTTATGTCCTGAGTCCTCACTGACCTTGAAAGGCTAGGTCCAAACTGTTGTCTGTCCTTACACCGATTCTTTTTCTCTTTTTAGCCTGAAAATTGGAGGGTTGTTAACCTTCCAAAAGAGGAGCTTATTATTTTCCTACACCATAAGGAATTGGATGTAACCTCACTATCTGGATATCAAAGATCTTAGGCATAAGATGAAGCATGTATTGTCCATCAAGTATTGACATGGCAAACTTGAAGTCTATGCCAAATACAGAAAAGGAATTAAAAAAGTGAAAAACATATTAAAAATGTCAGCAAACAGTTACATATATTTACACAGTGACTTAGAAATATAACCATATACAGTATTGTAGCAGGATACTCCTGTGACTTTTTTTCTTGTCTCTTTTTTCCATTTATTACCCTTATTAAAAACAAAACAAAACAAAGCAAAGCACTCAGAGATACAATCTAACCATAATTGGTGTGTCATGAAGAGCAGTACATATTTATAAGGCAAGAATGACAGGCATTCTAAGCATGATTCCGCTATTACACATTGCTCTCTGGTGCAGTCGCTCAGTTCAAAGGCGTCATACAGTTAGTTAGAGTGAGAATCCCACCAAGTACCTGCTAGTTTCAACAACCTGCTGATAGTTCTCATGATCATTGCCTTACAAATCTTTTATGAATAAATGTATGGCTTTTCCCCCATCATGTTTCCTAGCTTTTCTCCTTGCCCTCTTTTCGTTGTCTAAGCTTCAAGTTCTCTCTTTCCTTTTAATTGTGTTATAGCTTTCTATTTATATTTCTTCTTTTGAGTTCTTATAGTAGGGAGACTATACAATATTTACACATGTGTGTCTTGTTTCTTTCACTTATGAGTATATCTTCAAGTGTCATCCACTTATACATGAAGGCTTCGAGTTTATCATTCCTTATGGCTGAGTAATACCCTACTGTTTAAAAATACCACATCTTTTTTCATCCATTTTTTAGATGACAGTGGCCTCGTTTGTTTCCAAGATATGACTATCACAAATTGTGCTGCTGTAAACATAGGTACACATATATCACTATGATATGACATTTGCAGTTTCTCTGGGAAAATTCTGGTTTCAATGGAATTTCCAGTCCTAGTTTTTTAAGGAGCCTCCACATTGATTTCTATAAAATTTGACCAGTGTACATTCACACAAGCAGTGATTCACTCCTTTAATTTAATCTTCTGAGATATGTGTGTTCACACTGGATGCCAATTTATGGATTGGGTATTTAAATTTTGGGGGTCAATTATTTTAGTTCTTTATGTATTGTAGAGAGCACACCTTTTTCCGAGTGTTTATTAGTCAAATGACTTCAAATTTGTGGGTTGTCTTCTCACTTTGTTGGTAATTTCTTTTGACATGCAAGAATATCTCAATAATAGGAGCTCCTAGTTTTCAATTCTTTTAATTGTTACCCATACAATTTGATCGTTTTTTTTTTTCATGAACTCTTTGCCTAACCCTATGTCTGCAAGAGTTCCTTCTACTTTCTCTTCTAGGAGATTGAGTGATTATGTTTTGACATGTACATCTTTAATCTATTTTGTCTTGAGCTTAGTGCATGGTGATAGACCTTGGTTTAGTTTTGGGCATATAGAGTGTCAGTTTTTCCAGCACCACTTTTTAAAGAGGCTACCTTTCTTACAGTGAGTCTGTTTGCTCTCTTTGTTGAATATCAGGTGGCTGGGTGTCCTTGTAGATGCTTCTACATCTTTTCATCTATTCCATTGATCCTCAGGTCTATTCCAATGCCAGTACCAGGCCTATTTTATGGCAGTAGCCTTTTAGTATAATTTCAAGTCAGAAATCATAATATCTCCTGCCTTGTCTTTGTTGTCTAGGATTGACTTTGCTATTCTATGTCTTTACTGGTTCCAAATACATTTTAGGAATGAAATCTCTAAGTCTCCCAGGTATGTTGTGGGCATTCTAACAGGGATTGCATTAAATCTGTACAGTAATTTTGGAAACATGTCCATCTTCATAATGTTGCTTCTTCCTATCCAGGAGGAAGGAATACCTTTTCACTTTCTGAAATCCTCTATAATCACATTTTCAGACTACTGTAATTTTTGGTGAAAAGATCCTTGACTTCTTTAGTTAGATGAATTCCAAGGTATTTCATTTCTGCAGTGCTATTGTACAAGGTATTGTTTCTCTAATTTCCCACTCAGTGTGTTTGTTATCTGTGTAGAAGAATGCTATAGAATTTAGGGTATTGACTTTGTATCCTGCTTTGCCACTGAATTTGTGTATCAATTCTAGTAGCTACTCGATGGAGTTTTTGGTTTTTCAAGTAGAGTATCATGTCATCTGCAAACAATGATCACTTAATTTCTTCTTTACCTATTCTTGCATGTTTTATTTCAATCCCTTGTCTAAAGGCTCTAGCTAATGATTCCAGAACTATATTGAATAGGAGGGGTGATAGAGGCTATCCTTGTCTTTTACGAGATCTGAAAGTAATAGATTTCAGTTTTTCACCATTTATAATTGCATTAGCCCTTGCATTGTCACAGAGAGCTTTTATCAGTTTGAAGTAGTCGCCATCTATTTCAGTTTTCTGTAGGACTTTGAATGGGAATGAATGTTGGACTTTGTCAAAAGACTTTATTGCATCAATTGAGATGATCATGTGGTCTTTAAATTTGGGTCTATTGATATCATGCATTACGCTCATAGATTTGTGTATTTTGAACCATGTTTGCATCTCTTGGATGAATCATACCTGGTCATGTTGATGATACGGATCTTCTTGATGATATGCTCTATTACATTTGCTAGCATTTTATTGAGGATGTCTTCATCTATGTTCATGAGGGAGACTGGCCTATAGTTCTCTTTTTTAGTTGCACCTCTGTCTGATTTTGGTGTCAGTATAATACTTGCCTGCAGGAATGATTTTGAAAAGATGGCTTACTTTTCAATTTCATTGAAGAGTTTGAGGAGTATAGGGATTATATCTTCTATAACTTTCTTGTAGAATTCATCTGTGAATCCATCAGGACCTGGAATTCTCTTTGTCAGTAGGTTTTTAGTTACATTTCGTATTTCACTGCCTGCTATTTGGTTATTGAGAGTTGTTATATCTTCTTAATTTAGTTTTGCTAATTTGTACCTTTTGAGGAATCTGTCCATTTCATCTTTGTCTTCTGTTCTGTGAGAATAAAGCTTCACAAAATAGCTATTGATAATCTTCTGAATTTCTACAGATCTGTGGTAGTTACACTCTTCATTCCTTATTGCTTGTATTTGAATTTTTTCTTTCCTCTTTTTGATGAGGTTAGCCAGGGGCTTATCACTTTCCTTTAATCTTTCAAAGAACCAGCTTTTTGAATTGTTAATTCTTTGAACTGTTTTCTTCATCTCATTTGAGTTAATTTCTGCACTAATCTTTATGATTTCTTCCTATCTTTTGGCTCTGGGTTTTGTTTGCTCTTCCTTTTCTACCTGTCTGAGCTACAGCATTAAGGTGTTTGTTTGTTCCATTTCTGTTTTCATAGTGTATGAGTTTATAGCTATAAATTTTCCTCTGAGGACTGCTTTCATTGCATCCCATAAATTCCTATTAGTTGTGGCTGAATTTTCATTGAATATATGTATAATTACCATAATAGAGGTACAATTTGCTCAAGGAAACCTGTGAATGTTAAGAAACAATCACACACAACACAAACAAATGGAAAGCTATCCTATGTTAATCAAAATAACTATTATTATTACATGACAATCTACTTAAAGAACTTCAAAATTTCAATATAATCTATGATTTCAAATCTGAGATTTACTAAAAGGAAAGATGAATAATAATCAACATTTGAATTGAACCACACATAACCCCAATACCAAGAGAAGTCGTTAACAATGACAAAACCAGCAGTATTATATTACCTGACTTCAATAATATATTATCAATATATATAAGCAAGATCCTGAAACAAAGCAGACACATAGACCAGTGGAGCAGAACAGAAAGTCAAGAAATCATTCCATGCACTCAGAACCTGCTGATTTTATACAAAGGTAAAAGATTGTTTTAAATATGTTACTCAGAGAGAGAGATGTATAGTATCACTTAGAAAAATGATACTAAGAGCCCTTCACTAGAAATAAAAATCAAATTACATTGGATTAGAAACACAAATGTGAATATGAAACTCAGAAAACAGAAAGTTAGATTGTTAACTATTTGTTCAACTTATTGGAGTAATATTCATAATACTTAAGAAATGTTGAAATCTGACTTGTATATCACCTGCTATTTGGATAGAGAATATATGCTACATACACATTTTATTTACTACAGAACTGTATCCTACCATAACACAGTAAATAGTAGCATTCAAAATCATATGGATGGAAATAAGGATGATTATGATATGTGACATAATGGAGTCAAGGAAAGGCAAGAGCATTGACTCCCTCCATGAATTGTAAAATCTAAAGACATTAATGATGCACAGGTTGAGAGTAGATTCTCTGTCACCAGAGAATCAGAAGTGCAGAGGAGAGGAAGGGGCAGAGAGTCTCACTGGAGACAAATGGTACTAATTTCTGAATTTTTGAAAACTACCAACTGAAAGAAAGTTTCACAATTCCTGTGGGGCCCTCAGGCTCGCACTGCAAGTCTCTACAAAACTGAGGTGATAATGCATTCTCTTGGGAGTGAGGTCACTGAATCACAAAGCTTGATCTCCGCATCTGGCTGCCTCCCACATCCACACTGGCTGCAGGCTGCCCAAGTATGAACCCTGAATCCACCACCTCAGTACCGGGAAAGATTCAGGTAAGCATTTTTGTGTACCTCAGAGAGGCAGGCTGTGTGAGAAAGGAGGTCTATTAAAGTTGTGGTCAGTGTTTATGTCAAGAAATGAGATTGTACAAGGGGGAGAGGAAGTGATGTGTTAACTTTCAGTATAGTTTGTGATATTTTCTCTGCTTTATTTTTCATTTTCTTATTTTTAAGTATCTAATTTTACAGGTACAATATGCTTTGTACTTCCATTTTTTAAATTTTTTATTCATTCTAATGAGAAAAGAAAGATAAAATAGGACTGAAATAGTTTCAGGTCAAGTTAGTAGGTAGTTACAATAATTAGTACACTAAATATTATTTTCTTCATAGTACTTATTCGGAGGACAATATGCAGACTTAATACCTTGTCTAAACAATATTAGTACAAACTTTTATTCTCAAAGAACTAAGAAAAAGTATCTGTATATGTATCCTAACTCTATCACAACAGAATGGTCTCTGTTTACCCTTTTATGAAGTTAGTGATGCATGAAACTAGGTTGCCTAACAACTGATAGCTAACCTTAACCACACAGAATCTTCATCTCAGAAGTGAGGTAGCTTTCTTTAAACCATGGGCCAAGTCCCACCTACAAGTATAACCACAAGGTATAAAAAGTCATGTCCTATTTCCATGCTGAGCTGTAAGAGGCTCAAGTTGACAATTTCTGAGAATTGTCAGTCCCGCTGGCAGACCACTAGTGTTATGGGCTATTGAAATATTTCGGATTATTTTGCTGAATTCAAGTACCTACAATCTTTAGACTGGCTTCAAGTATGAAAAAGGTCTTTTAAGGACTTCTCCAAACACTGCTTCTATAACTGCAGTGGAAACCTCATTGCTGACAAAACAAAATGAAAAAGGGGAATATTGTGGGAGTCACGAAGTTAAGAAATCAACCATATATTTTCTAATTTTTTAAAGAGAGTAAAATTTAGAGTTAAAACAAAAAATTACAAGTGATTCGGAACTTCACTTAACAAAGTAATATGAATTGCATAGTATTTGTTGTAATACATAGTGCTATGCTTCAACCAGTTATTTATATACCAGATATATGCATTTAAGATTGGAAGAAGAAAGGAAAAGAAATATATAAGAAGTTAAGAAGACAAACAGTACTACTGAAAAAAGCACACAAAACAAATTAAGTATTTCACTGCTTTATAAATATTAAGTTATCCTGTACTGAGCCATGCATTTTAGTGTGACCCATTCTACCCAAGGATACATGGTGGCAGGAATGAGGAAAAATGGACAAGAAGACAGAGCTGGGTTAGGTGGTGACTGATATGCCTAGTTGGTGAGATGATCCCAGAGCAAAAGTATGGACATTTATTTATGCCTATGCATTGTTAATGACACATTACACTAGGTTGCCTAGTGACTAATATTGGACATTACCAGACAGGATGCTTCTCCCAGAACTGAGGTAGCTCATTTGCTTTAGGCACTTAGGCCTAGTCCCGTCTACACACATGCGACCAATTTTCCAGTTTCCATGGCTCCCAACAGTATCCTTTTGTACAATTTCAAAAGGAAAGGTGAACTATGAGTCAGAGAATGGGAAAAGAAGGAAAGGAAAAGGAAATAATTAGACAACAAAAAAAATGGAAACAAAGTTTTGTAAATAAGGAGGAGACAGGAATTGCATAGATGTGAGGACAAAGGGCGGGGGAAATGACACATTAGAGTATATTATGCTGGTCTGGAGAGATAGCTCAGAGTACTAAGTGCTTGCTTAGGCAAGCACAGGGATCAGGGTTTGATACAATACAAATCTCCCACCAGCTCCGCCCCTGGACATGCTGAACTGGCAACTGAGACCTGGTATGGTGGCACACAGCAATAATTCCATAATTAGGAAGGCTGAAAATGGGAGGGTCAGTCACTGCAAGTCTAAGCTGTGTAGTGAGAGCCTGTACTTTTACCAACTGCATAAAAAAATATATGTCATGCAAAGATACAAATTCCCTGTGATGAATGCAGGGAAATCCTCCATCACTGTTCCTTGTGAGCAGCACCAATAAAGTTAGTGAGTGGAGTCTCAGCACTGGCTTCTGCTCTCAAGCAGAATCATTTGGGTGTGAAGAGCCTATCCTCAAGTATTAACTGAGATTTTTTTCAGGAACCTGGAATTGCCATAATCTGCTGACCACCTACTGAATTTGCAGTGCTTGGGCTGAGGCTTACAGGTGGCAAATATCTTCCAAGTGTCTGCTGTGGCTATAGTCAGTGTGTTGAAGAGTGGTGTTGTGGAAACACAGGAAGGACTTGTGTAATTGTGAATGATGGAGGGCGCCTTTCAGCAACAGTACTGAAAGTTTGTTACTGGGATCAATAATACTGAAAATGTCTACAACTAAAAATTGAAACTACAACTAAAGAAAGTACTGACAAGCTCCTTTTCATTAATGTCATTCTTAAGTTTATTTTCATACTATCCATGATTGTAATTATGTTATTTGTCTTTTTTTTAATCTTGACCTTTAAATTATACCTCAAAAATGTTTTCAATTAAATGTAGGTGATATTTTCTCTTAAAGAAACATATAACATTTTTATAGGTGAGATATTCTATGACAACAATATCATGTTGGAGTTAAAATGTTCTGATTTATTTTATATTTTTCCTCACATCTTATTTATATTTTTCTATTCAATTTCAAAATTTCCCGTGTTACTCTGTATAATGACATGTTGAGACCTTTCATTTTGTGATATATACTCAATAAATTTTCTAACTTAGAAACTACGTCACACAATGGAAAACAGTTAAGTGGGGATGTTAGTATTTTAAACTCTTCTAAGCAAATATACTTTCAACATAATATTTTCCCCTCTTGTAATTTTTGCTTATGGTTATCTGTAATTTTAAAGGTATATGCAGAGGATACAAGCACAAGGCTCAATTCAGTTTCATAATCTGAACATTTTTGTGCTTTGAATCTTGAAAATGAAGGGACAGATTATTGTTCACTCTATACAACTTCCCTGTACTTATTCCAACCCCTGCTTTTCCAGTTAAGCACAGCTTTATCCCAACACCACAGAGAACAAAGCACTACTCTCACGCTGCAGTTTGTATAAATACAATTGAGCAACACCAATTCTTTAGTGGTTGGAATTTTAGTCCTATTTGTTCTTAAACACTTCATCTGTTTTGGTGCATGTTTCCATGGATCATTCATTACAATTTTTCTATGTCATTATATTGTTATTACAAATAGCATTGGTATATAAAAATCTAGAATTTGTCATTTCAAAAACATGCACAAATTTCTGTTCATCCTAGATATAGGAGTAGAATTATCAACAGATGTGTCAAGGTCTCTCTAGCTGTGTTAGAAACTAACAGTATCCTAGTATCTTCTTACAGTTACCAACATAGTATGAAAATCCTGACCTAGCAACATCATTATATAAAGTGTATTTTCTGTTATTTTCATTTTAGGTTTCTGGATATTATTCAATGCTAAAAATTAGAAGCATTGTTTTCTAGTTCCTGTTTTATACAGTTACTCCATAAGTGAAATCAAAACATTGGGAAACTTTCGTAAGAGCTTATTTGGTTCCATTTGCACATATTTTTCTCTTCTATTGTTTGCATATTTATTAATCATTTGTGTCCATCCATATATATTGGAAAGGAGTTCTCTTTCTATTTTGACGACATGAATCTCTTAACCTAAAAGCAAATACTCTGTCATGTAAGACCTTATCATTCATTATTTTTTGTGGTGTTTAAGTAATATTTTCATACACTAAGTATTGTAGTATTTTGATCAGCAGTCTATATAAGATTCTCTTGTAGTGTGGCAGGCACTATGATTAGGTATATTTTTCTCCTGCTAAGAAATTCAATTTTATTAAGAAATAGTTTTATTGTCTACTATATGTATTTATGTGTTTCCCATATGTGTATTTAGAACACATAGATCAAAATTATTTTCTAAATAGTTTAGGGACTATGTGCACATGATCTTCTTTTTAGTATTTCCTAAAAACTACATTATAACTTCTATTTGAATAATATTTCCATTGTCATGCATTATTAGCAACCTTGAGAGTATTTAAAGTACAGCAGAGAATTGCATAGTTCATATAGAAGTATTATGCCACTTTTATTTGAAAATTGTTGATCCACTGAGATAGATAAGCACCTTCCTGATAAAAAGCTACTCTTCTCTTATGTCTTCATTCCATTTTTGGTTATTTCTTCACCCAGATTAACACCAGCTCAGCCTTCATTTGGAGTACTTTCCTACTTCTCTCTGCCTGTTCCTGATTTTGTGGCCTCCAGTACCCACAAAGTGTCACATAGCAAATTGGAAATTTTGCTATTCCAAATGAACAATGGGCTGATGATTCTTACATCATCATAGTAGAATGGCAATGAGAGACTTGGCAATAGGAATGATTTTTTTGACTCAGACGGTCATCGGCATCGTAGCTAATGTTGTTCTTCTCTTCTATTATCTCTCTCTCTGTTTCACTGGGTACAGATTAAGACCCACTGATGTAATAGCTGAGCACTTGACTATAGCAAACACACTGATCATGCTATCTAAGGGAGTCTCACAATCAGTGCAAGCCTTTGGTCTAAAGTATTTCTCTCAAGTTCTTAGATGCACAATTCTTTTGTATGTCTACAGAGTGGCCAGAGGTATGTCAGTCAGTACAACCTGCCTCCTGAGTGTCTTTCAGACTGTGAAAATCAGCCCCCTAAACTCCAATTGGAAGCAACTTAAATTTTCCAATCATGTTGACTTCTCTATTTTCCTCAGTTGGATTCTCTATATGTTGGTAAATTGTATTTTTCCATTTTATACCTTCAACAAATACAGCATCAAAAATGTCACAAAGGTTAATAATTCTGGATATTGTTCTGGATTTCGAGACAAAACCATAGAATTATTGTATGCAGCATTTGTGTTATTCCCTGAAGTTTCATGTTCTGGGCTCATGATTTGGTCCAGTTGCTCCTTGATTCTCATTCTGGACAGACACAAGCAAGAGGTACAACACATCCATAGGACAAATAATTCTCACA
Source organism: Ctenomys sociabilis (assembly GCA_004027165.1). Classification (NCBI taxonomy): domain Eukaryota; kingdom Metazoa; phylum Chordata; class Mammalia; order Rodentia; family Ctenomyidae; genus Ctenomys; species Ctenomys sociabilis. The sequence continues at coordinate 21,870 of PVKA01022221.1, forward strand.
AATATTCCCCTGAGTCAAGAGCCACCAAAAGTGTCCTTGTCCTTGTGTGCAACTATGTTTGTTTTTACACCCTGTCATCATTCTTTTATGCTTGTGTTGTGAGATTTAACATTCTTAGTTGGTGGCTCACAAATGCCTCTAAACTGATTTCGACCTGCTTCCCTACTGTCAGCCCTTTTGTTCTTATGAGCTGCAACTCCACTGCATCCAGACTCTGGTTTAAATTCTCAAATTTTTTCAGAAGCATGTAAAGTATATAGTTTTCCACAAAGGTAAATGGTTAAGATACAGAATATACCTCAGAGAGACAAATAGAAAAACTGAAGGAGGCTTCATGTACATTCATTACCCTAATTCTTACCTAGGGTGCATGAGACTTTAGGTTTGATTCTCACTTTAGCAAAATAGTTGACATAATAAATATTTAAAGTTTAAAAACAAGAAATTTAAAGAGAAAGACATCATCCTCTGAGGGGGATCCTGGTGATTTGGGGATTTTTCAAGGTGTGTAAGTGCGGAACTCTCAGGACAATGTGGCAGAGTTGGCTGATCCATGTGCACAACCTGCTACATACCACCCATGTTTCAGGAAGGAAATAAAATGTCTTGGTAACAAGAACTGTATCATATTAATGAGTGTCAGAGGACAGGATGCACTTGTAGAAGCAACGAGTGGCAGACACAACAGTGCACAAGGAGGGGTGAGTATTCCTATGAGGCCCCTCTGCAGGTTCTCATTATCTGCATGACGCATTGTTAGTTATCCTGAGACATACACTTCTGGAACAACAACTTCTCATGGCTACTTATATAGAATGAGTCTTAGGAGAGAGAGACAGTTCCACTTACTAGTCTAAAAGGTAGAATTCTTTATTGTACATAAAAAATAGATACCTCAGGCAGGAGGGTTGGCTCAGTGGAATAAGCACTTCCCTGGCAAGCGCAAGGGTCTGAGTGAAATCCCTGGCTCCAAAGAAAAGAAAAGAAAATAGATGCCTCAACCTATAGAACTTTAGAGTAACTTTAAGATATTTTCCTAAAAGACTGGACATTCTTGTGCTCAAAGTTTACACATGATACAAATTGAATGGATGACAAACAACCATATAGAGATGAAAATAGATATAATGGCATTTGACTACATACATGTTCTTGAGCCAGATGGTGACGGAAGGCTAAGATACTCTCCAAAAAATGACAAGGATGTTCAAAGAAAGAGATACACTAATGAAGAAAATATGAGTGTAATACAGTGGAGAGAAGTGTAAATTGGAGAAAATTTAAAGACAAGCACGTGAAAAACTATACAGAGAGAGGAAGGGTCAAGAACCTGTACCAAATGAATGCCCCAAATATGCTCTGTGTCTTACTTTTAGGTTGTTTTTTAAGAAACTACAAAGGTCCCTTTGAAGCTTTTTCTGTGAAAAACAAATATATGAGACACAATGAACTGCATTGCTTTTACGTAAATGCTAGTATCATGCAGAGCTGGATTTTATGAAGAAGGCCAGGTCATGAGCGGACTGTGTGGCTGTGCATGTGACCAGGACTGCAAAATTTTATGGCTCACTTTGTGTCCAGTAGAAATATCCAAATGTCTTAAAATTAAAGTCCATTGTTTTAGACATTAAAACTGTTATGTTTGGTTTCATAGAATATTTTAATTTTCATGAATACCTTGCTTTACATTTTGTCTTCAGCCTATGTGAGTCTTTTAAGATATTTTGTAGCAAGTTTGCAATATGTATACAACATGCACTAATAAAATTGAATCACATTTTGAAATCCCATACCCACACCGTGATACATTTCACATTAGTAATCACTACTCTACCATTAGATTGGCTTCTTTTTTATTTTAATTTTATTGAGAAACAAATAACAATGAGACAGTTTGAAACTGATTCATCAGACAGTTTCAATTAATACATTGGGCATTGTTATATTCTTAGTGGTTATCCATAGTACAAGCAGCAGCTACACATATTACAGAGAATATATGTCAAATGTCATTTTTGTTTATCACATTTCACTTAACATAATGTTATCCAATTTAATTTATCTTGTTGCAAATAACACAGTTGTACTATTCTTTATTTCTGAATGATCTGATCTGTTCCATTGATCCTCAGGTCTTTTTTTGCCAGTACCATGCTGATTTTATCACAGTACTTTTATGGTATAATTTCATGTCAGAGATTATAATGTCTTATGTCTTGCCTTTGTTGGCAAGGATTGCCTTTGGATTGGAGATCATTTCTGTTTCCAAATAAATCAATATTTAGGAATGCATTTTTTAAATCTGTGATATTCGTTGATGGTATTTTGACAGGGACTGCATTACATCTGTATTTTGGGAGTATGACCATTATAAGATAGCACTTCTAAACAACCACTGGGTCAGATGAAATTAAGGAAGAAATTAAAATATATTTACAATAAAATGAAAGTTCAGATACAACTTCCAAAATCTGTGGGATGCAATAAAAGATGTCTTAAGTGTAAATATTGCAGTGATAAATTCACAAATCAGGAAAACAGAACAAGTCAAAATGATTGACCTTATGCTACACCTCAAGCTATAAGAAAAGAAGAGCAAGTCTATCCCGAAGCCCCAATAAGGCAGGAAATTATAAAAATTAAAGCATAACCTCATGCTTTGGAGACATAAAAAGCAGTGCAAAGAAGAAATAAATCAAAGAGTTAATTCTTTGAAAGAATAAATAAAATTGACAAACTCTAGCTTGCCTAATGAAAAAGAGAATAAGAAGAAATCCAAATTCATGCAATAAAACATGAAAATTGAGTATGCTGAGATGGCAAATGAGACTGAATGTGGTGGGTTGCGCATGGAATCCCAGATCTTGGGAGGCTATAAGCAGGCAGATCACTACAAGTACAATCTAATAATGAGACACTGAAAGCCTTGTAGATATTTAGCTAAAATACAAAAAAAAAAAGAATGAAAATTGCAAAATCACTATAGATCCTAGAGAAATTAATAATATCATCACTATCTATTTCCAAAGTCATTATACTCACAGGATGGAAAACATAGAGGAAATGGACAGTTTCCTAGATACATATAAAATTACAAAGCTGAGTCAAAAAAGATACACAATATTCTAATCATGGAATAACAAAAAACAAAACTGAAAATGTAATAAAAATATTTCCAACAAAGAAATTCCAAAGTTGTTATGGATTCACGGCAGAATCCTACAAAAAGTGAAGATTTAATACTAACTTTTATGAAACTGTTTAGTGGAAGTTAAAGAGAAGCAATTCTCCCAAACTCATTCCTTAAAGCAAGAATTACTATGAGTCCTTAACTAGAGGAAGATCAAATGAAAAAAAAAAGACAACTATAAGCCAATCTTTTTAATGAATATAGATACAAAAATCCTCAATAAAATACTATCAAACAGAATGCAGCAAATAATTCAGAAGATTATACATCAGGACCAAGTAAGGTTCATTGCAGGACTCCAGGGATGGTGAAGCATATGCAGATCCATAAGTGTAACACACTACGTCAATAGAACCAAGAACAAAATCGACATGATCATCTCCATAGATACAGAAAAAAAACTTTTGTAAAATTCCAACACTCACTGATAATAAAAAAGTCCACACAGAATTAGAATAGATGCTGGGTATCTCAACCTGATTAAAGACAACAATCAGAAAACAACAGCTACCATAATACTAAATGGGCAAAAACTGAAGGCCTTCTCCTTAAAATCAGTGACAGAAAAGGATGTTCGCTTTCTCTAATCCTATTCAATATAATTCTTAAAACATTAACCTAAGCAACTAGGCAAGAAATAAAAGCAGTAAAGATTGGAAAAGAAAAAAAATGATATTATCCTCTCTGTAGATGACATAATATTCTATGGAGACTCAAAAACTGCAACAACAGTCTTATAGATTTAATACCAAATTCAATAATGTACAAAATACAAGTTCAACGCTAAAAAATCATTAGCATTTTCATACACAAACTATAAATGCACTGAGAAAGAAATTAGGGAAATAATGCCTTTCACAATAACTTTCAAGAATAAATGAGTGACCCTTCCTGCCCACCGACCCCCAGCCCAATGAGTGTGTGGGAGAACTTTCGACTTCCCCATATGCCATGCCATCCGGAGCCCTACTCCCAAAACCTCGTACTGAGTGAGAATTTTTGAAATTCTTTAAGCCTATCCACCTCAGCCCAGCCATCCCTGAAACACCACGGAGGCCCTGCACATAAGCCTGCAGAGTGAGTGAGAATCTTTGTGACTGTTTTGGCCCCTGATCCAGACCAGCATGGCCCAGTGAGTGTGTGGGAGAGCTTCGGCTCTCCACTGTGTTCCCTGGGAAAGGGGCACCATAGAAGGGAACCACAGGCTCACATTTGTGCCAGAAGGGCTGCAGCAAAAAGGAACTGAACACAACAGCTAGATCCAGGACAGGCATAACTGGTTAATCTCAAACTGAATAGATTGGCACCCAAATCTCATAACACACTAAGGTTGTAACTGCACCAAAGCTCTTCACCAAAAGTCAGAGGTCAGTGCCATTCAAAATGACAAAGACAAGGAGCAATATGCAATCTCAGGCCTCGAGCCCACCAATGACAAGTGGAGAGGGCACAAGCTCAGCTGAAATCAATGAATATACAGAGGAGGAAGCAAAGAAACAACAGGAGAAAGGTATAGATGAACTCAGAACAGAATTAATGCCTGAAATAAAAAGAAGAAATTCTTGAATACATGTCTTCTGAAATAATGAATGAAATCCAAAAACATATGGGGGAAATGCAATGTCTATCCAGAACAAGTGCAGAAAACACTATTCCACCTAAAACATATGAATTAACAGCGTTGCAAAAAAAAATAAAAAGTAAAAAATAAAAAAAGCAAACAAGAGCATAAAGGGAAAACACAACTCAGAGCAAAAAATAATTTCAGAAATAAAAAATAATTCTTTCAAATCATAACATCTGAAGTAGAGACTCAATTACAGAAATATCTGTAGGAAACCCAATTTGAAGAAACCATGCAGTAAAATAATTAATAGCTACCTCTAAAGAAGACATGGACAAAAAGAAAAAGAGGAGATTACAAATATGACATATTCCATCAATAAGCAATACAGGAAAGAAATAGATCTCATGAAGCAGAGTAAAAGAGATATAGAAGCACTTAAAATCCCAATCATGAGTCTACAAAAATCTTTGAGTGAAAGCTAAGACAGAGTTTTAGATTTTGAAGACACTGGTGCAGGTAGTGAAAAGGGGAGAAAGGATTTCTTAAAACCAATGAGGATGCAGAAAAAAAAATAATCCACCAACTGCAAATGATGCAAAGATGAACAATATGAGATTAATAGGTAGCAATGAGAAAGAAAAAGTCAATACAAATGATATAAAAAGAATATGGGCATAATTAATAGCAGAAAACTTACCAAATATGAGGAAACAATCTAACATTCAGGTAACAGAAGCATACAGAATGCCAAATACCTTCAACTCAACTAAAAACTCATTGAGACATATAATAGTCAAGATCCCCGAAATCCAACACAAGAATAATATACTGAAAGCTGTTAAAGAAAAGAAGCAGATTATATTCAAAGGAAAACCCATCAGAATTATGGCGGTCATCTCTTCACAAACCATGAAGGCAAGGAGACCAAGGAGCAAAGTACTTCAAGTCCTGTATGAAAACAAATTCAAGCCCAGACTATTATTCCCTGCAAAACTCTTTTTCACATTTGATGGAGAAGTGAAATGCTTCCACAACAAAGAAAAATTAAAGAATTTGATGATGACAAAGCCATCCCTACACAGGCTACTGAAAGATGTTCTAGAGAGAGACCACAATGACCACAACTCCACAAATAAGAATAGAGTGAACCCACTAAACTGGACAAACAAATAAACATAGGATAAAAAGTAATAAACAATAGCAGATAAATAGCATAACAATCATTAGTCAACACATTGCAATGATAGCCAACAATGTAAATGGACTTAATACACCAATTAAGAGAAATAGGCTGGCACAGTGGATTAGGGAACAAAATCCAACCATATGTTGTATACAACAAATGCACTTAACTCAAAAAGACATTCATACGCTCAAAATCAAAGGATGGAAAACAATACTACATGCCCCAGCACCTCAGAAAAAAGCAGGAGTAGCAAGAATTTTTTCAAACAGTCTCAACTACAGGCCAATCTCCCTCACAAACACAGACAGAAAAATCCTCGATAAAGTACTAGCAAACAGAATACAGAAAATCATCAAGAACATCATACACCATGACCAGGTAGAATTCGTCCCAGGGATGTAAGGATGGGTCAGTATTCCAAAATCTGTAAATGTAGTACACTATATTAATAGACTGAAGTCAAAAACCATATGATCATCTCAATAGACACAGAAAACCTTTTGACAAAGTACAACACTCATTTATGTTCAAAGTCCGACAGAAAATTGGAATAGAAGGCCTCTACTTCAATTTGATAAAAGCCGTCAATGACAATCAAACAGCTAATATAGTTCTATATTGGAAAAACTGAAGTCTTTTACTCTTAAATCTGGTACAAGATAAAGATGTCCTCTATCACCACCCCTCCTATTCAATATAGTTTTGGAATCATTAGCTACAGCCATTACACAACAAAGAGAAATAAAAGGAATAAGAATTCGTAAAGAACTTACATTATCATTATTTGTAGATGACATGATTCTTTACTTGGAAGACCCAAAAAACTCGACCAAGAAGCTACTAGAATTGATTCACAAATACAATAGCATAGAAGAAAACAAAGTCAATAATCAATAGCATTCCTCTACACAGATAACAAGCACACTGAGAGGGAAACTATAGAAACAATAGCACCGCGGAAAATAAAATACCTTGGAATTCACTTAATCGAGGAAGTCAAAGATCTTTTCATGGAAATTACAGCACCCTAAGAAAAGAGATCATAGAGGATTTCAGAAAATAGAAAGATATTCTCTGCTCCTGGATAGGAAGAACCAACATCGTGAAGGTGGCCATAGTCCAAAATTGCTGTACAGATTTAATGCAATCCCTATCAAACTGCTCCCAACATACCTCCCAGACCTAGAGAAATCATTCCTAAAATTTACTTGGAACACGAAAAGGCATACAATAGAAAAGGCAAAGCTGGACAACAAAGACAAAGCAGGAAGCATCACAATTCCTGACTTAAAATTATACTACGCAGCCACTGTAATAAAATCAACATGGTATTGGCAACGAAATAGACCTGATGATCAATGGAATAGATTAGAAGGTGCAGAGACCTCTATGAACACAGTTAGCCATCTGATCTTCTAGAAAGGGGCGAAGTACACTTAGTGGAAAAAAGATAGCCTCCTTAATAAATGATGCTGGAAAAACTGGCTTTCTAGATGACCAAAACTAAAACTTGACCCAGGTCTATCGCCTTGCGCTAAGCTAAAGTGCAAATGGATTAAAGATCTAAACAATAAAACAGATGCACTCAATCCAGGAAAGAAAGTAGGAGGCACTCTTGAACACATAGGGGTACTGAAAGTCTTCATGAACAAACACGTATTCAAATGGGAAGCACCTGAAAGAATTAACAACTAGGATAAACTCTTCTTGAAAGATGCTGCATGTCAAAACAAATTATCAACAAAGTGAAAAGACAACCCACAAAGTTTGAAAAAATCTGAACTAATAAGCACTCAGCTAAAGGTCTGCTCTCTAGAATTTGTAAAGAAATAAGATACATTAGGCCCTCAAATTTAAAGACCCAATCCAGAAATGAGTATCCAAGATGAATTCACACTTCTCAGATGATTAAATTAAAGAAGCAAATAAATACATGAAAAAGTGCTCCATGTAACCAAGCATCAATAAAACACGACTAAGAACAATACTGAGATATCAGCTCACTCCAGAAAGAATGGCTATCATAAAGAATTCAACCAACAACCAGTGTTGGAGAGGATATGGGGAAAAGGGAACACTTCTCCACTATTAGTGTGAATGTAGACTGGTGCAACCATTTTGGATATCAGTGTGGAGACTCCTCACAAAAGTAGGACTGGAAATCCCAATCAAGACAGCTATCCCCTTACTAGGAATTTTTCCAGGGGAACTGCAAATATCATATCTTAGGGATATAAGAGTACCTATGTTTATAGCACCACAATTTGTGATACCAAATCTTGAAAACAACCAAGATGCCCACCACATGAGGAATGGTGAAAAATGATGTTGTACTTTTATACAATAGAGTATTATTCAGCTGTAAAAACATAAATTTGAAGCATTTATATTTAATATAAATGCCACTTGAACATGTACTCATAAATGAAATAAACCACACACACATGTGCAAATATCATGGTCTCCCTAGTATAAAAAAATCAAAAGAAGAAATACAAATAGAAATGTATAACAACTAAAAAGATTTTAGTCAGATAGTTAGGGTAAACTGTACTGCATATATTGCACGTTAATAAAGAGCTTCTCTTCTGGATGGTTAACAATCTAATTTCACAGATCAAAAATTGGAGAAATGGAAGGGCTGTAAGGTCAGCCTACACTTTGGTCCTAGCCTTTCAAGGTAAATGAAGACTCAGGACACAGGAGAATCTGTACTGTAACATCATGGAACTCAGTTGTGCCCCAAATTTTCTGATCAAGATTATGGAGCCACAGAGGAATGTGATCTATAGTGTGCCTAAGGAGAGTTACATGGAGAGAATAGTTTCTCTCAGGCTTTCACAGACAGCAAACTGGTCAAACAATGGCCGTGACTCATGCACATGTCTGACACTGACAAAGGATCTACAGAGTGAGGTATAGGGTTACAGAACGAAATCTGAGGGACTTGACTGACCTCATCAGATAAAAACGTTACATTTTTTGTTATAAAGGTCTTGCTTTAACTCGGTCTTAACCATCCAGCAGAATATTATAAGGTATTATAAAAATAAGGTATATAAAATAAGTCCATAATAATAAGCGGAGCTGTAAATAGCTCTACTCAACAACTTCTTCTGATAATTCACTAACATTGTGGACTTCTGGACTGTGTTGGATTGTTATATTGCATTCAAGCACCAATAATAATTAAATGACAATAGAATACCCATTTGTGACAGGATAAACAAAAAACAGGGGGATACAAAAGAAGAACCATTCTGTGTTTGCATAAACAGTGCAGTGCTGCAGCTTCCACTGTTGTTTAATAGAGCTCTGAAAGTACTCTGCCACATAACCCAAACAGCATCGTGGTAAGTTGCATGTTAGGTGTCGTGAATCTTCCTGAGGGATTTTTTTTGCATGGGTTCCACTTGAAGTCTGACATAGTTTGCCTGGAACCATGCTTCTCCTCCTGATGTATTGGAGCCAGAGTTGGAGTTGAACTCCGAGGGGGGAGTTATTCATGCTGGAGCAGGGACTCAACACTGGTGCTGCAAGCAATAATGGCAGAGAATCATAGCTACTCCATAACAGTGATTTATGTCTTCTTATAAATGAATTCTGCAAGAAATTTAGAAAAGATTCAATACCATTTTTCCTCACACATTTCAATGAAATTGAAAGTGAAACAATTCTCTCAAACTCATGCCTCAAGGTAAGAATTACTCTGATAAGAAAACCAAAGAAAGAGTCAACCAAAAATGAGTACTGACCAATTTCCTAATGCGCATAGATGTAAAATGCTCCATAAAATACTAGCAAACAGAGCACAGCAAATTATCAATTATACACCATGATGAAGCGAGATTCATCCTAGGGATTCAAGAATGGTTTGATATGAGCAAATCAATAAACATAATACTCAACTTCAACAGAATCAAAGATTAAAAACTCCACATGATTATATTAATAAATGAAGAAAAAGCTTTAAGAAATTCCAACATTCATTTATAATAAAAATGCTACAGAAAGTCAGAGTAGATGGTGTTTATGTCAATCTGATAAAACTCATCTATGACAAACCAGCAGCCATCACTATACTAAACAGACAAAAACTGAAAGCTTTCACTTCAAAATCAAGAACAAAACAAGGAAGTCCACTGTAACCACTTCTAATCAATACAATACTGGAAACATTCAACGGAGCAATTACACAAGAGAGAAATAAAAGAGTAATGATTGTAAAGGAACTAGTGAAATTATCATTATTTGCAGATTACATGACACTCTCATAGTTTTTAAAAACTCCACCAAAGGAGTTATAAGTTTAATATCCAAATTCAGTTGCATAGCAGGATAAAAGGTCAACACTCAAAAATCAATAGTACTTAAGCACACAAAACTTAGGAAAACCACTCCTTTCACAGTAGCATCCAAAAATAATGAAACACTTAGGAAACAATCTAACAAAGAAAGTAAAAGGCCAATACAAGAAAAATTAGAGTACTCTGAAAAGAGATTGAAGAGCATTTCAGAAAACTGAAAGATATTCCTTATTCACAGACAGAAAGGACCAAAAACTTTTTAACTATTTATTTATTTATTTATTTATTTATTTATTTATTTATTTATTTATTTATTTGGTACAGGGTCTGGCTACACAGCTCAGACTTACAGTGATCTCACTGTCTCACTCTCCCCAGAACTGGGTTTACATGCATGATCACCATGCCCATTTTGGGTGACCAGGACAGCACACCTGGGACTCCACCAGTATGTCATGCAGTACAAGAGTATGAACCCGGGTCTTTGTACTTTCCAGGGAGACATTATACCACCGTGTTATGTCCTTGTCCCAAAGAAGAACCAACATATTTTAAATAGCCATGCTCCCTAAATTATTATACAAACTCAATGCAATCCCAACTAAAATATAATTAATGTATGCACAGATCTAAGAGAAACTTTCCTAAAGTTCATCTTGACACAGAAGAGATCTAGAACATCTAAAGCAATGTCAGGCAACAAAGGAAAGACACAATATACTCAAATTCCTGACTTGAAATGATACTACAAAGATACTGTGATAGTCAGCATGGTAATGATAAAAAGAAATCTGTCCTGAGTATCACTGGAACTGATTAGAAAATTCAGACTGAGCTACAAAGATATTCAGCCAACTTATCTTTGACAAAGCATCTAAACATGTTCGCTGGAAGAAAAATAGCCTTTTTAATAAATGGTCCTGGAAAACCATATAGCTTACTGCATATCAAAGGAAAAAGTTAGAACCCTGCCTCTCATTATGCCCTAATCTAAAATCAAAATAGATCAAAAGTCTAAATAGTAAGCAGAAACATTAAATATGTTGAGAAAATACAAGAGATAGAACACTTGGAGATATTTGTGTAGTCAAAGACGGCCTGAACTTCAGTGGAACTAAAGCAGCAGTCTCCCTAGTATCCATCACTAACCCACCATTAATCTGTGGCTGGCTTACTGGGATGAATCAGCACGTATCTGTGTTATGTCTGGTACTTTTTCTAGCAATGACAATTTTAATATTTTCTTTGCTTTTCTTGATTGTCCCTGATTTTATATTATTGTGAATATTGTTTCTAATTGTCTTGTTACTGTTCTTCTGATATTTTTTTATTTCATCTCTTTCCCTCTTCTCTGTCACCAGTGCACCAAAGTTTATGTAATTTTTTTCTGTCTGCCTTGTTTCTGAACTCTTGCTATTCACTCTCTGTATTGTCCCCCTAACCTTTTAAATTTTCTCTCCTTAGTGTAAAATTACAATATATTCAATGTAGTATATCTCTTTATACTGCAGACTGACAATTACATGTGCTAGAATAGCCATGAATACATGATAATCCTCATGCCTCAAACATCTGAGTGCTGGAATTAGTAATTTAACAAAATGTCTGAAAATTTTCTATATTGAAGATATATTTTCTGTATACAGTTTTTGTGTTTTCGATTTTATTGTACTCCAGCCCAACCAGCCCTTAAACTACCTGGAGCCCTTTCCAAAAAGCCCGTTGAATGAGTGAGAATTTTTGTGACTCTTCCAGCCCCTGATCCAGCCCAGCACAGCCCAGTGAGCATGTGGGAGAGCTTCGGCACCCCACAGTGCTCCCTGGGGCAGGAGCACAACAGAGGGGAACCACAGGCTCACAGTTGTGTAAGAAGAGCTGCAGCAAAAAGGAGCTGAACACAACAGCTTGTTCCAGGCCAAGCAAAACAGGATAATCTCAAACTTAGTAGATAGGCTCCAAATCTCAGAACGGGCTAAGGCTGTAACTGCACCAAAGCCCTACACCAAAGGTCAGAGGTCACTACTATACAAAATGACAAAGACAAGGACCAAAATGCAATCTCAGGCCTCGAACCCACCAATAAGTGCAGAGGACACTAGCACAGCTGAAATGAATGCATTAAGAGAGACAGAAGCAAAGAAACAACAGCAGAAATGTATAGAGGAACTCAGATCTGAATTAACGATTGAAATGAAAGAAAAAGAAATTTTTGAATAAATACCATCTGAAGAAATGAATCAAATCCAGAAACATATGGGAGAAACCCAATGCCAACCCAAAACAAGTGCAGACAGCACTATTTCAGCTGAAACATATGAATTAAGAGCATTGCAAAAAGAGAAACAATAGCAGAAAGGTAAAGAGGAACTCAGAGCACAAATAATTTCTGAAATAAAAAAAGTAAACCTTGCACTAATGGTGTTTGGACTATATCCTGTCTACTTCTTGTACTATGGATAACCACTAGGAAGGTAATAATGTAAAAGGTATTATTATTGAAACTGTATTATAATTCACCTCTTAAAAAAGATAGGTATAGCTCCTCCATCCCGCCCACGCCTGCCCAGCCCCTGAGACCGGCCAGAGACAGCGCGCCCGACTCCGCCATCCTCCTCCATCCTGCCCACACCCGCCCAGCCAGAGACCAGCCTGAGACAGTGGCTGACTCCAGCGACCTCCTGGTTCCCGTGCCAAGCTCGCCCAGCGAGAGCGAATTTACAGGACTCACCAGGTTTCCCAGATCAGTGAGAGTGCGGTGAGTCTGAGGGAGAGCCCTGGGCTTCTTCCCACTCGCGCTATGCGGGTACCTGTCCCCAACCCCTCCAAGCCAGTGACTGGCCTGAAACCTCAGGACACACTCACCATAACGTCACTGGATCCCGCGACCTAAATCCCACTGATTGAGTGAGAATTTCCCCAATTCTCTGGGCATCAAAGGTCAGTGAGTGTAGAACCTCAGGCCCGTTGTGCCTGAGATACATTTCCCAGGGATTAAGCTGCCCGTCACCTCCCGTGGCCCGGTGACAGCTCCAGGCACACTGTGACAGAGAAACATTTCCAGGTGATTACTGGTCCCACCCCACAGCACCAGACCCAATGCAGGTCGGCCTGGAGTGAGAACTCCAAGCCTGCGACACCGGAAGGACATTTCTCAGCAATCCACGGCCCCACGCTACGGACCGAAACCCAGCACAGCCTGGCCTGTGAGTAAGGGCTCCAGGCCCACTGCACCAGAGGGACCTTTCCCAGCCTTTTGGGTTATGGCCCATAAACCCATACCCAACACAAGCTGGCCAGCTCAGTACAGCCTACTCAGTGAATAAGATCATCCACTATCCTTTTGTGAGCCCAGAAGACCCACCAAAGCCCAGGCCCACCCACCTGGGGAACGACCTGCCTGGCACAGGAGGGCTGATCCCGGGAACCAACAGAGGGGAACCAAAGGAGCTGCAGCAAAAAAGGAACTGAGCACAACAGATAGACCCAGGATAGGCATACCTGGAAAATCCCCAAATTTAATAGACTGGCACCCGAATCTCATAACAAGCTAAGGTTATAGCTGCACCAAAGCTCTACACCAAAGGTCAAAGATCAGTGCTATACAAAATGACAAAGAGAAGGGGGAAAATGCAATCCCAGACCTCGAGTCCATCAGGAAAGGCAGAGGACACTAGCTCAGCTGCAACGAGTGAAGTAACAGATACAGCAGCAAAGGAACAACAGCAGAAAGCTAAAGAGGAAATAAAACAAGAAGTAATTCCCCAATTTAAAGAAGAAATATTTGAATGCATAGAATCTGAAATAAAGAATGAATTCCAGAAACATTGGGTGGAAAAACGATGCTCACCCAGAACAAGTGCAGAGAGCACTATTCCAACTGATATATATGAATTATATATATATATATATATATATATAAATATATATATAATTCATATATATATAGAAATAAGTTCTGAAATCAAAAAAGAACTTTTTGAAGTCATACGATCTGAAATACCGAAACAAGTCCAGAAATATACAGAGGATATCCAACTTGGAAGAAACACAGCAAAAAAAGAATTAATAACTACCTTTAAAGAAGACATGGATAAAAAAAATTGAGGACTTCAGAAATATGATGGATTCCTTGAATGAGCAATACAGAAAAGAAATAGAGCACATGAAACACAGTCAAAGAGATATAGAAGAACTAAAAATACCAAACACGAGTTTACAAAGCCGTCTGGTTGAATGCGAAAACAGAGTTTCAGATCTTGAAGATGCTGGAGCAGCTAGTGAAAAGGTGAGAAAGGATCTCTTAAAAACAACAAGAATGCAGGAAAATATAATCCGTCACCTGCAGGATGACGCCAGAATGAACAAAGTGAGAATAATTGGTATCAACGAGAATGAAGGAGTCAATACAAATGACATAAAAAGAATTTGGGGAGAAATAATAGCAGAAAACCTCCCAAATATGAGGAAACAATCCAACATTCAGGACACCGAAGCATACAGAACACCAAATAACTTCAACCCAAGTAGAAACACACCAAGACATATACTAGTTCAGATCACAGAAATCCAACACAAAAATAATATACTGAAAGCTGCTAGAGAGAAGAAGGAGCTCACATTCAAAGGAAAACCCATCAGAATTACAGCCAACTTCTCTACACAAACAATGAAGGCTAGGAGATCATGGAGCAGAGTTCTTCAAGTCATACACGAAAACAAATTCCAGCCCAGACTACTATACCCTGCAAAACTCTCTTTCAAGTTTGATGGAGAAGCAAAATGCTTCCACGACAAAGAACAACTAAAGTATTTCATGATGACAAAGCCATCCCTCCACAGGCTACTGAAAGAGGTTCTAGAGAGAGACTACCACGACCAGAACTCCATGCAAGAGAATGGAAGGAACCCACTAAACAGGACAGTCAATTAAACACAGTTTACAAAGGAGTAAACAATACCAGCTAAATACCATGACAAACATAAGTCAGCACATTTCAATTATAACCATCAATGTAAACGGACTCAATTCTCCAATTAAGAGAAATAGACTGGCACAGTGGATTAGGAAACAAAATTCAACAATATACTGTATACAAGAAACACATTTAACACAAAAAGACATTCATAGGCTCAAAGTCAAAGGATGGAAAACAATACTGCATGCCCCAGCACCTCAGAAAAAAGCAGGAGTAGCAATTCTGTTCTCAGACAGTCTCAACTTCAAACCAAGAATGATCAAACGACACAAAGAAGGCCACTATATATTGGTCAGGGGAAAAATTCAAGAGCAAGAAGTAACACTCA